>JAFMOD010000880.1:1058792-1071292 GCA_019802435.1 Corydoras maculifer | reverse complement strand
CAACAGTTTTATATCCAGTTAGCATTTTAACAGGAACAATTAAGCCTTAACCAAAATGTTTAAAGCCCTGGGCTTTTGCTGTTTTCTTATTAAACTATAAATTATTATTATTGTTATTATTATAATACAAGCTTATTAAACTATGAATCAGCCATTTCCATCAGCAGTTGCCATCCAACACTAAAATAGGGGTTGCAAATGAATATGTATTTAATGTTGCCTTGGCAACTTTAAAAGACAGGTAAACATCAATTGCTCATTTACATCAGGTCTATGTTTATGATGCAGGTGATGGAGTATGAAAACCGAATTCGAGCCTACTCTACTCCTGACAAGATCTTTCGCTACTTTGCCACACTGAAGATCATTGGTGAAAATGGTGATGCAGAGGTGTATATGACTCCGCAGGATTTTATCCGCTCTATCACCCCCAATGAGAAGCAGCCAGAAAGTGAGTGTCCTCTTTTTGTCTAGTTCTGTCTTTCTTTTACAGGAGCTCTTCAATGTGACTCCGATGGTTCTATGGTGCTGTGACCTGTTATGTGATTTGTAAAAAAGCTTGTAAACAGGGCAGCATTTATAATATCAGTATGGTTCTCAAATGAACAACTTAAGGTGTTGTTTGGTGCTCACTACAGCCATTTTTCCAAGAATAGTTACGGACAGCTTACCGCCAGTAGTGAAAAAATAGTAATTATAAGGTAAACAAGCTCTCTGGTGCCTGACAATATGTTAGTACATAACCCGAAAATGCCAAACATTCATGGTGCACATAGTTAATTTTGAACACACGTGCGCACATGTGCATCACTGCTTATAAACATGTGTCCTCTCTTATGCCTATTTTTGTTGACCTGTGTGCTTATTTTTAATTATTTTTATTTATTATATTTATTTTTATTATTATTTATTATATCTGTAAGCTTATGTAGTGTATTTTACCCAATCAGTGCTCTGTATTATTTTACTAAATCCTAAAATGTCCATTTACGACATTTAGCAGACACTTTCAGCCAGGACTACCCCCACTGGCTACATAATCACAGTTCAAATAGTTCATGGTTGAGGGTCCTGTTCAAGTGTCCAGCAGTGTCAGCTTGTCTGCTCTGAGACTCTAGTACAAGTAACTGTTACTCCTATGTGCCATGGAAATGTGGTTGGCTATGTTATCCCTTAATTGGACTACCAGTAACAAGAACTATGTGTAAATCCTAATAACATCTTGGGAATGTAATGGGATTGTAGAACAGTCTAAATGACTTATGGTGTGTTAAACATATAGGAATGACTTTTAAATCAATCTCGTAACATGACCTGTCTAACGGCCTCACTCTGGATGTTTGAGTATCAAATAAATTTAGATGTGATATCAAATATTAGATAGCAAATGTGTTTGTACAAATCATAAGTGATTAAACTGTGTAAGTGAACTATCCTGAATCTAGATCTTAAAAGACATGTACAATTTCATTGAGGTTGTTCTAAAAGCCTACAGGATAAGAGGTATAAAAAAGAGTTTAGTTGAACAAAATCATAATGTGCTCTGTCTTCAAAACCACTCTAGCTCAGTGCTCACTATAACTTGTTAAATGCTAAGCCTCTAGAAAAAGATTAACTTTATTAAGTAGCGTCATTGTTCTTTAATCTGTGAGAATCTTGAAACTGTATTAAAAGCTTAAAAAAAGCAATGTCACCATTTCATCATGTGTAGAGTTTACTTTATGCAGTGTAGGATTAAGGTTAACAGACCAGTTTTTACAACTGAACAGAACAAAGGGCTTGTTTTCTTCTTCTTATAAGAAAACTGTTGTAGGTACAATGTAAAAGATATATAAATGTGCTGCTTAAAAAAAAATCTTAAATTTAGATTTTTCAAAAATATTAGTCATATAAATTTTTGTCCAGTAGTATGTGTACAAGCATCCACTCCTCAGTTGTGGACAGAATACGCATTAAGGCCACTGTTTTTAGGATGAGATGTTCCCAGCTTAGCAGGAAAAAGGAACCTGACCTGCCTAAGTTTCGTGCCAAACTCCTGACACCTCATACATGATTATTATTGGTTAGAGTGGCAACCAACAGCTGCTTTCCATTAAAAACTGCTGCATCAGGCAGTGAAGATGTTCGACCCGGCACTTGTGGCTGAGTCAGATGGATCTGATTGGCTTAAGAGGAGTTAGTAAGGCTTGGCATGTGAGTGACTCTAAATAAATTAGCAGCTCTGAATGAGTCTGTCATATGCTAAGGAAGCTTATGAGAGAGATTTGATTCTATGCCTACAATTATTTGAGAGTGTGGGACAGCCATCATCAGGATTAATACGCACAGAGTTGTGTTTAAAACTCAATAGCTTATTCATAAAATTAGACCCACTTAGTCATGGAAACGGGTTAAGAAAGAAAAAGATGTTGAGAGCAGGTAGACGAACAGAAATATTTAAAAAAGCTCAATACTTAAAACTGATTATTATTGAGTAGTTGGGGTTTAACAGAGGGGATGTACAAATGCAATTGGTAATATGGTATATGCAGTGCATCCAGGATTGTGTGGATACTACTTACTTCAACATAAAGAGTCTTGTACATACTTCTTTAAAAGCCGCCTGAACACGGTTTGTTTTTGTGGATTTACTACCAACTGTCAAAGATAAAAGAAGGGTAGAGAGACACAGGGTGTTGAAAAATGCATAAGCATCTGTCCTTTTCTGTACAACTAAAACTGTGTCAGTGCCATTACCCGACGCAGAGCCACTGCAATTATTAGATTTAGTGTTGTAACAGCAAGCAGCAATAGTTTTGTCCTTTCCAGTTTTGAGCTTTTTGTTGTCCATGTGTAAGAATCTGGTTACAGCTGCCCTCAGAACTTTCTATGCTTTTGAATTGCAAATTTGCAAAGAGTAGCTCATGAAACTGACACTCCAGTGACCCACCATGTAGCCATAACTGCTCACTTCTGTGTGCGCTGTGCAGTGTTGGCTCAGATGTGTGTGACAGGTTTTACTGTATTGATCTGCTCATAGTCAGGATCTGTAAAAGACTGCTTACTGTTCAAATTCTGTAGCCAACCTGTGGCCCTTAATTAAAAGGAGGGGGCATAGATAGAAAGCAGCCAAGGAGCTTTTGTCATTAGATTCTTATCTGTTGTCCTTACAGATGCTAGAAGCAAAGGCTGATAACTAGGTGTTCTAAACTCATGTGCTAACCTTGGATAAGATACTGTTTTTGACTGGCTAAACGATTGAGAACATGTGTGCTGCTCATCTAAAGATATAATTGCAAAATAAATATATTACCTAGCTTCTGTACAAGCTAAGACATGTTGAGCACAAGTCTGTCACATACAGACTATTGTGTTTATTACACCTTTGTTGCTTACAGTTATTTATTTACAGTTTAGGTTCAACAGCATATTAACATGTGTAAATGTATTTAATTTATTTATAACTAGGTGTTGAATTCAGTGAGATGAGGTTGAATTGGGTTTAAGTCAAGCAAGTTTTTATGTTTACATCTGTTCATGTTATGAAATTTTTTTAAGTTTGATTAAGCTAAGAAAATTCTGAAACCTATATATTTTTCAGAAATTATAAAAAATAAATAAATGAGGTGCTTAATTGGCAAGGGGTTTAAGGGGCTACTGTTACAGACATAGGCCCTTATCCTATACCCTGTATAAGGTGCATTGTACCTTTACATTTAGTCATTCAGAAGACGCTTTTATTCAAAGCGAATTACAAATGAGAACACCACAAGTCAGTAGTTAAAGAGGAACTACTTACGCTGTAGAATTATCAATCATGATCATTATTCAATATGGCTTCTTGATCATTTTTTTCATAGCAAGTGATTGAGAAGGAGATTTTTTTAGATGTTTCTTAAAGATGCTAAATGTCTCAGGATTGCTGACAGAGTTGGGAAGATCGTTCCACCATTTAGCAGTGATGAACGATACAGAGTGAGAATTAGCATCATGGAGAGGTTGAAGCACCAGGTGACATTCATCACTGTAGTGAACGAGTCGGTGTGTTTTGGAAAGATGGAGTGAAGTTCATAGAGGCCAGATGAAGGGATTGTCTTGTAGGTCAGTCAGGGTCTTGTACTGAATGCATGCAGCTACATGAGGCCAAATTAATGATAATGTGATAATGATGTGATGCTTATTTCTATCTTACACCCCACCAACAGTCTATTTTTATGCCTTCTGTCTTTTCTCACTCTGCTTGTAATGCCGGATTTGAAGAATTCTATTATTACGCTATTCAGCAATGACCTGCTATAAAGTAGCTCACTGAATTTTCACTATTGTAAAATGCATTGAGATATATTACTTTCTCACGTGACAAAGGTTACATGACCATATGTCTCTCTTATCAAATGCAGTTCCGTTGATCTCACAGTGTGTCTCCTTAGACAAATGACTCTTGTTACACTTCATCTTAGGACAGAGCACTTTTGATCTTATCTGCATAATTGCGAGCGTAAACGAGGTCAAAGTGACCTCTTGCTATGGCAGGAGCTTTTTATATTACGTCATTAAAAATATCATTTTAAAATAGATGGACAGAGTGTAGAAGAACGTAGGCAGAGTAACGAATTTAAATACTTAATACATTATTCATTGAACTCCCAGAAAAGCTGCTCCATAATTCATCCTTCTTGCACAGCAGAATTTACAAGTATCTCTTCAGTTTTGCTCAGCTCTTTCCTTTTTTTTTCCTGCTGACCCTCATTCTTGGTTTACTGGTAATGTCTGTGTGCTCCCCTTATTTATTAGCCATTTTGATCAGACACATGCTAAATTAGACAGGGATTTTCATTGAGTGGATAAAGGTTCAGTGTCTCAGTGATGAAACTAAAGATAATATACGGTATCTTTCCTATTCTGCTCTGCGCTTCTAAATGGTATTATTTTCTGTAGCCATTCACTGATCATTTATAGGTAAATAAAGTGGGACCTTAAATAGTTTGTCAACAAGTATTTTTTTAATAAAGTAATCATAATCAGATATCATTTGATCACATAAAAAAAACAGGTGTTCTTGCCTGCAGCATGTCATGTCTGGGCCAAGTATAAGGAACTAAAGCCAGATATGAATTCTACATCCTTTTGGGATTTTAGTAACTGAGGTTGTTACTGGAATGTAAAACATGAATCTGGAATGTATGGTGCTTTTTTTTGTATCTGACCCAGACCCAATGTCTTTTAATTCTAAAGCTTGCTGGTAGGCTGCCAGTCACAGAGCTTTTCACACTACTGGAATTGAAATCACCTTAATATTTTGCTATTTAGTCTGCTATTTAGACATCTGTTAATATGGTGATACATCTGTGGGAGATTTTTTTGTATAGTTCACACGCAGTTATGTTGTCAGTGCTGAGTGAATACCAATTTGGGGCTTTGCTTGGCAATCTCTAAAAAATGTTTTTAATTTAAGTCTCAGCAAGTCATCACTTAACCCGACCTTAACCCAACTGTTCCCAGCGATAGCTTGGCGCCCTGTCCTGGGTGCCCGAAACATTCTTCCATGGGGGATGGGCATAGGGGAATGAAACTACAGCACTGCTGCACTAAAAGTAAAGTGATCCATTTGCCTACTGTGCATAAACACCGAGCAATTTGTCTTCCACATTTAACCCATTTGTGCAGTAAAACACACACACACACACAGTAGTGAAGCGAGAACACATGCACGAAGAGGTGAGCAGCCTTGCATATGGCATATGGGAAATAATTGGGTCTAGGTGCCTTGCTCAAGACCACTTCAGCCATAGTACTTGGTGGGACCATTAATTGTAAAACTACAAAGTCCATATATATGGTAAGTGAAGAAAATAGACTGGACAATATATATGTTCACTGTGATGAAGAAGTGGGATGTCCCATCACTACCTCAATACTTAATAATAAAATATTGAAATGGGTTTTAAAATGTTAACATTAACACGTTATCTAGTCCATTTTGAGGTCTGTGGAGAGATTTGATGCTGCTCTGTAAAAGCTCATTTGTAAAACTTGAAATCATTAACAATCTCTTGCTCTCTCTCTTTCTCATTCTCAGACTTGGGTCTGGATCAGTTCGTGGTGAAGCGCTATGATGGAAAGGTAAGTAATGAGGATATGTGGGTGGATGAGTGGCAGCAAAGAGGATGCCTAACTATTGTTTAGCCCAGCAGGTTCATTGTGGGCATGTGTCCTTACAAAGGACCCTTCTAATAAAAAAGCTATTTTCTCTTTTTAGAAGTATGTAGGCCTTGGATCTGGAACACAATTCTCTTCTTTTAGTGTGTTACTTTTGTTTTTAAGCTACATATCAACAAATTATTACCATTTCAAATGAGTATACACATGTATATAATATGTCCATCTGTTTGTGTCCTAAGCTCTTGTATATTTTATACATGAGTAGCAGCTTCTACTGTGAAATACTTGCTTAACCATATTAATCATATCCATCTTTAATGCACACAGCACTTGTCACTTTATCTTTTTCATTTGATCTAATATTTTTACCGAACTGAATCAGTTTTTCTATTTTCTGAAAAAAGGACACCTTATAATAATTTCTTTGGTCCTCACAAGGTTTCTTTCAACAAAACCAAGATGTTTTTCCTTGCCACTGTTGCTTTGGTTTGCTCTTTGGGGGTTTCAGGCTAAGAACACTGCTATATTATATAATAAAAACTCAATATAAATAAGTAGATTTGTTTTTTATGCTTACTCTTGTTACTTTTACATTAGTAACACGCAGAAGACTTTGGTTGTGTCTTTCTATAATTTTTCATAATTAAAAATGATGACTGCAGGGAAACTGTATATGCTAATGGAAGTAGTCAGGATTATAATTTTAGAAATAAATCCAAGATGCATTTTTTAGATTCAGAATAATGAGTATAAACTGTGTCACTCTGTTGTAGTCTGGTCTCTGCACATCTTAAGTTTGTAAAGTGCTGGGATCAGTGCATATGAGTGGCTATTATCGGCCTGAACCTGTAAAAGTTAATCTGGTAAAGGGTTAAGACAGGCGCATTTATACCACTCTTACAATATTTATCCTGTGAGATTCAAATATAATGTGTTAAACAATATACTGTCCTGATGAAGCACTAACTGTTAACTGTCATTTTCTTCTTTGTTGTATGACTGTTGTTAAGATTTGCTTTATCTGTTAGCTTTTTGCATTAGTTCTGTTTTGTACCTTGTTTACTCGAAACAAGAAACAACAGTAGGACTTTATATGTAAATAAATATCGAAACATATAGTATATCAGCCACAACATAAAAGCCAATAGACCGTAAATTGAACATTGATAAGCTCATTACAGTGGCACCAGTGGCCTGTCTGATCCAGTCCCACTGAAGTACTACTATAGCACTGATTACAGAAAATGTGAACGTATTCGCTGATAGAAAAGTTACAGGACATAGAGTGCATCACACCTTGCTGTATATAGAGATGCAAAACAACTAAATGGTCAGAGTCCCCATGCTGTCCTTTGTCTACCACCAACAGGGAGTACAATGTTGCAACCTGATGCATTTCATAAGCAGGGTACAACAGTTTCCAGTCTTCTGCAAAGGCTTTCAAGATAACAAGATTTTGGAGTAGGTCTGTAGGACTTTCCACTTTTTGATACACAAGAGCATTTGTAAGGTCAGATGCTGATTTTGGATGAATTCTTGTTTATTTCTTGTTTATTCTTTTACCCCAAACTCACACAGTCATGCCTATGTGGACCTTGATTCGTACACTAAGGCACATTCATGCTGCAATTGAATAGGGCCTTTCCTAAAATGTTTCCACAAACACCTTTTTTTATAAAATGTATGCATGTTTGTGTGTATCAATTAACTGTAGCACAGCAGCCATTCAATTGTATTGTAATCATCGAAACACATTTTGCCTGCTGTTTCCTGTGCTAAACTAAACAGACAGGCTTTGAGAGCAGAAATGTTGGCTTAATAACAGCAACTCCTAAAATTTATTTAAAATTAGTACAGTCAGAGTTGTTATAATAATACAACTGTAATGAGCAAGTGGTTTTAACGTCATGGCTGATCTCATATTTAAGACCTTTTTAATAGTCAGCACTGCAGGACATCTCTCTAAGAGATTTAAAGATGTTTTCAACATGATAGACTTATCATCTTTATTAAAGTAATCTTAGTGTTTTAATTTGAGATAATAAGGTGAAATGCTAAAATACTGATTCTTTGACCACAGGCCGCATCTGATCTTTAAAGTTTGCTTGTATTAAAGAGATCATCTGCTATACTTAAAACTATCAAGTAAAGATTTTTTTTAACTCTTAGATGATTTCAGTTTGGCCATGTATAGTAATTTTTTTATTCTAAAAGGCCGAACTCCATTTGTTTTCCTTCATTTTTTTTTAGACCTACTGGATATTTGTCTTTGCCCCAATCATTTTGTCATGCTTTTGTCATTAATAAAATGGTCTACTACAGAAATGCTGCACTGTATAACTGCTTTGTGCACAGTCTACAGTTTTTGTTGAGACTGGGTCACACCTGCGCTCCAGCAGTTTCAGTAGATATTTTGTTCTCTGGAGGTGTAGAGCAGCTGCACTGTAAACTGTAAGTGAACATCCACCTGCGAATGCTATATGGCTATGTTGACTAAATATTCCCATGTTTAACTCATTCTGCCATGTCCTTTCAGACATTAAAATAAAAAAGCACCTGCAGCTTGACCTCATAAGGATATTAAATCTTGTACCTCGTAACAATTTCTCAACAATTGTTTAAATTTAACATCATAAATCTCACTACTGTTTTCACTTAATTAATCATGACGAAGCTGTATTTTTAATCTAAATATAGTTTTGTTCCTACCTGTTATACCAGGTCTGAGGAAACCTAAATTACATAAACTGTGGTAAATGCTATAATTACCTTCCTTGTGGTCAAATAATAACATCTCTATTAATGCTATGTGTATGGAACACAATGATATTGACTTTTTAAGTCTGATGCTGGTTTGGATACAGTGGTACCTCATAGCCCAACATCCCCTAAATATGAAACACAATGCCCTTCTTTAACAAATTGGTCATAAAAACAGCAAAACAAAGAAGGGGACATGATGTGTACACATTAGAGTCACATGGTGGCTCTCGCTCAGTCATTGTTCCCTTCATTTTAAATATGGCTTCTGAAAAAATATTTACTGCTTAGCAGAAGAAGAAGATATCCTGTGTTAGAGTTGAAGTAAAGAAAAATACAACAGCAAAATATAAGAGCTGTGTTACTATGCATTTTATATTTGTGTTATTGTGTATTAGTCTGAACAGCACCACCAGTACAACTAATTATCAGGTTTTTCATACATTCTTATTTGAAAAATACTTTAAAATGTACGTCTTGTAAACTCAACATCACTCTAGAAACTAGCTAATGTTGAATGTCAAGGTACCAAATTTAAGAATCCAGCAATATCAATCAAATATATTTGATTTTTAAGCCAATTATGCTGCCTGCCATATTAACAGTAGAACTGCACAAAGCAATAGCACTCATACGAGTTGAAGAATTACCCTTCCAAACATTTTTCAATTACTGCTGTTATAGACGCTGACACTGACTTGTCTACAGACAGCTGATATCAGTCAATAATATTGGTGCACCGATGTATCAGTCAAGCTGTAATAGATATTAGTTTCAAATACACTTAAAATATGAGATTTTTGCAAAATTAAGATCAAGTTGTAAATGTTTTGCTGTGCTTTTTAAATTTGAACCCTTTTTTTTCTTCTTTGTTTCCCTCTCATCTGCTAAATGTCTAATTTTTGCTATACTCACAGTGACTAGTTTTAGTCTATAAAAATTTGATACTTAGTAAGGTACTAAAATCCCACAGTAATGACCTCCCTTATGATGGAAAAATAAGTGCATGTAATCAATATGTGCTGTTATTTTCCACCTGATTATGTAAAGTGCCCCAGTGCTGCTTTTAAAGCAAATGGTCTGTTTTGAGGACACTGAGCATTACACAAATAATAATTTTTTTAGCTTCTCAAAACAGGCAAAAGCAAACGTGTTAATTTTTATGTTCGTGCATTCTGTTGGTCTTTTATACTTTACATGCACCTTAAATCACAATAAGCGCACATGATAAAAACGTCAGTGGTTTTGTAATTAAGGTTCACCAACTGATCTGATGACTATGATTATGAGCTTCTAACTGCACGCATGAGCGTTAATTCTATCAGCAAGGTTTTTTCTCTAGTGATTTTTTACTTTTATAGCAGTTATATTAACCTTTAAGTAAGGGAGAATTCAGTGCAGCAAGGTGATCTAAAATCACCATTTATTTCAATTTCAGAGAAAAGCTCTGATGTGGCTTAGGCAAATTCTTGGATCAGCAGTCGTTACATTTTTCCCTTACAAATATTTTTGCATATTATTCTCACTCCTTCTGTCCCTTTCACCCTGTCTCATTCTTTTTACCTGCTTATTCAGGTTGGGCTTTACACTTGAATCTTTTGCTTCCTTGTCCTTTTCTGTGCTTTATCCTCCAGCCTCACTCCCGTATGAACCTTCATCATTCTAGACACATCTTTTGTTTCCTTGAACATCTTATTCTACTTTGCTCACTGTCTAGTCTCGTAAAATAGACTATTGATGGGATTTTGGCTGGTCCACGGCTAATTCGTAACTACCTAATGGTCCAGGCTTAACAAATGAACGGTATCCTCCATATTTTTAACTTAACTTTTAACATAACTTTTTTTTTACTTAACAGCAGCTTTTTCAGCTTTGTAGGGGCTATGTCAGACTGAGATTTAACACTAATGTCCAGCTTTTGCATAGGTTCGCGCTGCTGTGTGTGGTAATTTGCTCTTTGCTTTTTACAGAATGCAGAAGTCTTGTGTGAACTAACAACCACCTGTCTGTTAAGGCCTGTTTTCTTTATATACAATTGTGTAGTAACATGATGTTGCAAAGTCCTTTTTTATGTTGTACTGGATTTAACTTGTTCTCTTATGAATTCTTTCCTTTACCCATGTAACCAATAAAAATTTCCATTTTCTCCTCTTTCCTGTCTCTTTTTATACCTCCATTTCTCCATTCATTTATTCATTATTTTGTCCCCTCCTTTTTCTTACCCACCATGTATGCCCCCCTCTCTGCAGGACTTCTGGCAGGTATGGGGATGATGCTGAGCTGCATGAGTGTGCGCACGAGCGTGTGTGTGCTTGGGTGTATATGCAAATGAGCGTCTTTGCTCTCGAATATCTCTCTGTCTCTCTAATTTTTTTCATTCACTCTCTGTCTCTCTCACTTTTTCTTCTCCACACCTCCATACACTCACAGTGACCTATCAGAGTTGTTAGGGCTTCAGCAGAACCTGTGCCATGGCTTGTGATTATAATACATAAAAGCATGATTAGAAAAGATGCATTAATTCCATGTAATTAGAATTCGTTGCTTTGGTGGTGAAGCATTGTAATAGTTGTTATTAAACACGAGATTGTGGACACAACAGAAAACAGATGTAAATAATTAGTTTTCCTTTATGGTATTATGTGTGTATGTGTTATGTATACATGATGAGGTGTCTATCAACTTCTCTATTTATTTTAATATAATTTTTTTTTTAGAAATAGTAGCTACTGATACTTCTAGCTACTGATGGTATCCTCATAAGACTGATACAATCTCTAGATCCTTCGATTCTTTAAGGCCAGAAATTCATATTCCGATTAAAAAGCTTTTTTTAATAATACTTCAACACACCTAAAAATAAACCTAAGGGGATCTTTTGCCCCAATAATCTGATTTAGATGGTAGTTTGTTTCTGATATCTGCTCTATATAAACACATCCAACCTGTTTGAAAAGGCCACTGGTTCCAACATGTGTTAAGATGTGGTAAATAGTAAATAAACACTAATTAGTGTGTGTGCCCTGAGATGTGTTTGCATGCTCTCCCTCCACAGAGTGAATAACACACATGAAAACCAGCTGGCCTCTACATGATTTGTGATGAACAATGGTGCAGAAGGCCAGAAGCTGACCAGCCTTTTGAATTATTAAACTGTGCAATTTCTTCTCTTATGCAGAATTGCACATTAAAGGGACAAGAATGGTGTATGGGCACATCTAAATAATTAAGGATTGTCAGAGGCTCAATTTAAATCCTCAGTGAGTGGACTTGGACCTCACCCTTGGGACAAACCTTTTAAAAATAAAATAAGAGTAGCTAATTGATCATGTCCTTTTACCACTACACAATAAGTCTTTCAGTCATCTTGAAACTCCATGTTCTCCCCGTGTCCGCGTGCGTTTCCTCTGGGTTCTCCGGTTTCCTCCCACAGTCCAAAAACATGGATCAAGTCCATTGAGTTCTCCAAATTGCCCCATATAGAATGTGTATGTCTGTGTGAGTGAGTGTGTGCCCAGCGATAAATTGGTGCCCTGTCCTGGGTGTATCTGCCCAGCGCCCAAAACGCTCTCCCCCGCAACCCTAATATAAGATAAAGC
>JAFMOD010000880.1:1028249-1052300 GCA_019802435.1 Corydoras maculifer | reverse complement strand
TGTGTGTGTGTGTGTGTGTGTGTGTGTGTGTGTGTGTGTGTGTGTGTGTGTGAGAGAGAGAGAGAGAGAGAGAGAGAGAGTATGAGAGAGAGAGCGTCACACAAATACACTGCGGTTGTTTTTCTGTTGTTCTGTAGTCACTGTGTGAAAGTGAATGCAGGGCAGAACCTTCACCGTATCTGTGTAACATTAAGGCCTTTGTTTGAATTTAAGTACATGTCAGTACATCATGTGTCTAATGTAGATTTTCACATTAGTTTGGTATTCACTGATGTGTTTGACACTGTGATAATAATGTTTTCTCTTCATGTTCCCTTTTTCCCCTGCTGTGTCTACCTGAATGAGTATAATGCACCTGCATGTTTGTTGTGCTGACTGTGTGGTAGCATGCTAGTATGTTAATGATATTTATGTAGCTGTTTAAGCTGCCTAATGCTAATTTTGATTGATAGATTATGTGGTTTAAAACAAGTGGAATAACACTGACTTTTTTGGGCGGGGGGTACACAGAAAATCGCCCAGGAACGTGAAAAGTTTGCAGATGAGGACAGCATCTTCTACACTCTCGGGGAGTGTGGCCTAATCTCCTTCTCGGACTACATATTTCTTACAACCGTTCTCTCCAGTAAGTGGGTGTGGTGTGGGTGAGTGTGTTTGTGTGTGTATGTATGTATTCGTTACTTTTCCTGGTATACTGTCATTAAATAGGTTGTTCACTGTTCTGCCCTTTTTTTTTACATCAGCCATATACTGAGCATGATGTCTATAATCAGATTATAACTGAATAGTGTTACAGGGTGTTGTATCAGTTAGTGATTCCACCTCCCAGGAAAGTAAGTCTTTTCTAATTGGATTCTGCATGTCCTCCATGTGTCAATGTGGGGTTTCTTTGGGGTTTTCAGTTTACTCCCATATTTCATTGACCTCAAGAGGTACTAAATAATACTAAATTGTTCTAGCCATTAGGGGTTTCATGTACCAGTGCACTTGTAGATCCTGTCCATCTATCCATCCATTATCTTCCGCTTTATCCTCTATTAGGGTCTGGGGGGGGGTTCCCCATGCCCATCCAGTGGAGAACGTCTCAGGCGCTGGGCAGATAGACCCAGGACAGGGCGCCAATCTATCGCTGGGCACACACTCACTCACACAGACTCACAAATTATGTGTGTCATTTTGAAGAATTCAATTCACTTGATCCATGTTTTTGGACTGTGGGAGGAAACTGGAGAACCCGGAGGAAACCCACGCGGACACGGGGAGAACAAGAAAACTCCACCCAGATTAGGATTTGAACCGGGAATCGGAACCTACCACTAAGAGGCGAACGTGCTAACCACTAAGCCACAGTGCCGCCCTTAGATGTATCATCTTGGGTAAATAACATGATTCTGAAAAGGCATCTGCTTTAAAACTGTCCCAAATCAAATATGCTGATCTTCCCGCTGTGGTGCACTGTAGGAAGAAGAATTAAGCTGAACAATTATTGAGTTCAGGTATGGAAAAGTAAGCACAAAGCCCCAGATCACTTGTACTGACTTCATTAAATATGTACATTGCCCTCTAAAGCTACTGGAACCATAATTCATTAATTATATTTGCTGTAAACTAAAGACCCTTTAGAGCAAAGGAAGACGTGAGTAAACAATAAATAGCTCCAATTGTAGGTTTATACTTTTAGCCCTGGGTTTCACATGTGAATTTGTACTTAACAAGGAGATGTATGTTCAGGGTCAGACTGTATTCAGCAAGATGATTCACGGTGCATTATACTATAGCATGTAAATTGTTAAATAGTTAATTAGAGGAATTTGAAGAGGCACTGTATATGTCTAATGTTTGAACCTGTACTCTAAACTTCATTGTCATTAAAATGAGAGATATACAGACATGCAGGCATGTGTAGTGGATATAAACTACATGTTAATTCAAGAGGCAAGGTTCCCGCTCATGAGAGGGGTTGTCTGAAACCTGAGTGACAGCTAGAGAGGGAGGAAAGCCAGAGGGAGTGTGTCATTGCAGTGATTGATGCGTTGCATTACGTGGTGTTCTGCATGTGCCGACAGCCATATCTGAGCTGAACAGCTAATAATCCAGCAGTAATTATATTAATAGCAAACTCATGTTAGACATTGTAACATTTTAAACAATAGGTAAACCACTGTTTGTAACTATTTCAAAAACTGTACAGACCAAGTCATAATATATTTCAGTATGTGTGTTGTTTTTAACCGCTGCTATATTTTAATTTAAATTGTTTTTAAAACCAAAGTGTGAAATGTGCCAGATATCTAAAGCCTTTTTATAAAATGTTGATATATCTCTTTAGCAGGAGATTAAATGTTATCACTCTGTCTTTCCTCCAGCACCTCAGAGAAACTTTGAGATTGCTTTTAAGATGTTTGATCTAAATGGGGATGGTGAGGTAGACTTGGAGGAGTTCGAGCAGGTAACACACACGCATATGCACATTTGTTTTTTTTGCATTGTGGGGACTTTACACAGACTTACATTAATTTTGTAGAGCCTTACCAAAACCTCAACTACAAATTCTACTTCCCTAACATTACTCATAACTTTACCCTAACCATTAATATAAAATTACAACAGGATATCACTTTAAAACTGAATGATTTCCATTTTAAGAACCAATCCCCACAATTACAGGAGTTCAAACAGGTTTTGGATTCTGCAGCATTCTGTATATACCTGAACACACACACACAAAACATAAGTGACTACAAATAGAACTTTAATATTATCACAATGTTGATGTAAATTATCTTGAATGTTACGATATAATCTGAAGTGTGGAAACACTAACACAACAAAACAAAGCATTAATCAATGTTGAATCATCTGTTTCCTTATAAATTCACTACACAGATAGCCACTATGATTTATTTGTTTATTTTTACATATGTTTCTAGTTATGTCTGCAGAGGTACGAATTCTGATTTTAATATTAGTATTAATTACTTAATGTAGTAGCTGTTAAAGTTGAACAGATGCTTTATGATTTTTATACATTTGGGTTTCTTTTGCAACAAAAATTATGGTCACTCAGATAGGACAAGGACTAAATATAACAAGGACTATATTTAGACTTCTTGTTTTGATGATTGCATATTAGCATCGCATCACTACTTACAATCTTTCTGCAATCTTTCTTGTATCTATGTATGTAGGTGCAGAGTATAATTCGTTCTCAGACCAGCATGGGCATGAGACACAGGGATCGCTCCACCACAGGTAACACTTTGAGGAATTCAGGGTGCAGCTCAGCTCTCACCACCTACTTCTTTGGGGCAGACCTGAAGGGAAAACTCACTATTGGGAGTTTTCTGGAGTTCCAAAGGAAGCTTCAACATGACGTGCTTAAGCTGGAGGTATGGGATTATTAAAGTATAAGAGAAATAATTATTTGATCCTCTATCAACCATTAAGAGTTATGGCTCCTACAGACTAGTGAGACTTATCATCTCGTTACCTGCATTAAAGACAGCTGTCTTAAATTGTCACTTGTATAAAAGACAACTGTCCACAGACTGAATTCTGCAAAATATAAATAGATTTATATCATTTATACAATGTGATTTTCTGGATTTTTTTTTTGATATCCTATCTCTCACTGGTAATATAAACCCACCTTTAAAATTATTGACTTCATATGTTTGTCAGTGGGCAAATTTACAAAATGAGAAAGGAATCATATATTTATTACTCCACTGTATTTAGGAAACTCAGGATAGTGTGAGATGGAGAGTAGTGATCCGCCGTGATGTTGGGAGTCAGTTTTGGGAAAATTAGTGTTTTTTAGAATTTTTTAAAGAGATGTAGCAGTTCAGTCTTGCTGGGATTTGGTTTTAGGTGATGAGTTAAAATCTGTTATATAACACATTAAGAGATGAGATGAGACTTGGTTGGCTGGGGGTAAAAAGAAGTATTAATAGCATAGCAATGACAGGGTACGACTACACCCATTACTGATTATGGAGAAGTCCTTTGAAGAGGCTGATACATGGTACATCCCTCCCTATTAATGACAAGTCCAATAATGACAGAGAGAATTTGGTACTTTTTTGTGTTTCTTTGCCATTATAATTAGTTTAGGCATACTTTGCGAACATGTAACATGTGTGTTTACTGTTAATCTGTACCTTTAATCTTTTTTTAGTTGTCTTGCATTTAATCTTTTTAACACTGGGCTTCCAAATGTTACCTGTTACCTAAACAGAATAAAACTGATGTTAGTGCAGTGTAAGAAAACATTTTCTTAGTGTACATTTGTAATTATATGTGTTATTTTCAGTTTACTACAGAGGCTGATCTCCACTGAATTTCAAATTTAGCAATTTTAACCCAGGTCTATAGCAATAAGTTTGTTTCACTTTTGCTGTCTTGATGATGCATGACTGCATTGGGTCTTACTGCAGCTGCTTGTAGATTCAGCTATAAAAAAGATTTACATTTTAAAACAAAAAAGAAAAGGGCGAATGAGGAAAGGAACTCGCTTTTGTGACTGGCATTGGAATTCAGTAGCATGTTCACACACAGATGTCTCTTTCTTTCCTACTCTTTCTCTTTGAGTAGTTTGAGAGGAATGACCCAATGGATGGCAGGATCACAGAGAGGCAGTTTGGAGGAATGTTGTTGGCCTACAGCGGTGTTCAGTCACGCAAGCTTAAACAGATGCAGAAGGGCTTAAAGAAGATGTTTAAAGATGCTCAGGTAAGCAACCAAGAAGTCTGTGTGCATGGACTGAGTATTACAAGATGGATTCACATCTTTTCCGTTAAATAAATGGCCATTTGTGGCCATGATCAGGATAACTTATCAGCTCCTAATTCATCTTTTCGTTATAGTATGTTCTTCCATGCACACTGTACATACTTTCTGTAAAACCCAAATTCTGAAGCCTCACTTACATACTTCGGAAAAGATTTAATGCAGAGAACATCAGCATTTTTTCAAAAAAACCTCAACTAATGTGTATGCATCTATGATTTAATGATGTTTAACATTTTAATGTTTTTGCTTTTGGAAGGAATGAAACAGCAGGCTGTTGGCACGTACACTGCTAACAGTTTTGCTAATATTAATTCTTTCTCACTGAACTATTCAGTTACCAAAACTGAAATTTTATGATGTAACATGATGGAAATTTAAGGACAGAATGAGTACCTCAGACTCAGTTACTGAACTTCTATTTTAAATAAAAAGATCCTCTACTTAAGTCTATTTCACTTAATAAATATAATCAGTTATTTAGCTGGACCCACCACTTCTGAGATACTGTGTTACGGCATGTCTTAACCTTGAAAACATACTTAAGAAAAACGCACACATGCACAATTAATACCAGGTGGTGTCATATTTATAAAAAGTAAACTGCTGGGTTATGCTCCAAACCTTAGCAGGAACCATCTTATGCGCCGTACTTAACATACTTAAGACAAACACACATGCACAATTAATACCAGGTGGTGTCATATTTATAAAAAGTCAACTGCGTTATGCTCCAAACCATAGCAGGAACCATCTTATGCGCCGTACTTATATACTTTTCATAACATTAGTGACTGAATGATAAGACTGAATGATACTTTCATTAGGGGACGCTGAAGTGAGTGTCTTTTCAAGCACTGAATTATACTATTATTTAGTCAAAATAAATGTGTGGACCAACATTTTCACCCTCCCTAAAAAACATTGGGTGATATGGTCCATCATTGATCACAGTGCATCACTCATGTTCACGTCATATTTAAGTATAATATCATCTGTGGTACTTAAAATGCTGGTTTTAAGGATGGAGGTATATGAATTGAGATACAGCTTCAGTCTCCACACTATGTTTAATTTGATTGAATCTCTGTCATTGTCCTTTAGGGAATTACTTTTGTGGAAGTTGAGAACTTTTTTACCTTTTTGAAGAACGTGAATGATGTGGACACAGCTCTGAGTTTCTATCACATGGCAGGTGCTTCCATAGACAAAGGTACATCAAAACTCTATGTTCTGCAAGTATTCACCGGCTTCATCTTTTTTTATCAGCTATTTATTTCTGCACTGATCATATTTCATGGCCTTCCAACATGCTTTCTCTGGATGTGCGCCTGATACACACTTAGCTGGATCAGGGTATCTACTCTGCTTCCATCATCACAGCTTTCTCTCACTCTCACTCACGCACACACATTCACACTCTTTTTCCCCTTCATTTATTCATTTGACCTTTTTAGAGCTTTATTTTTGTATGTCTGTGTCTGTATTGACGCATCAGTCCATTTAAAAACTTTACTCTTTTGTAATCATATCATTATTTTTAAACTCTTTTTCAACTTTTACATTTATTTCATGTGTAAGTATTAAAAATCTTGAGTTTATATAAACCATTATGTACTCTATCCATTCATTATCTTCCGCTTTATCCTATATTAGGGTCGCGGGGGGGGGTTCCCCATGCCCATGCCCATGCCCATGCCCATGCCCATCCAGGGGAGAAGGTTTCGGGCGCTGGGCAGATACACCCAGGATAGGGTGCCAATCTATCGCTGGGCACACACTCACTCACTCACTTACTCACACAGGCACTCTATATGGGGTAATTTGGAGAACTCAATTGACTTGATCCATGTTTTTGGACTGTGGGAGGAAACCCACGCGGACACGGGGAGAACATGGAAACTCCACCCAGATGGGGATTCAAACTGGGAATCCCTAGTGCTGAGAGGCGAACGTGCTAACCACTAAGCCACCGTGCCGCCCCCATTTTCTTCTTTAATACTCTTAAATACCAGTATCAGTGTACACTGGTTTACTGCACATGCTTATGGTTTATATGAGAAAAATAAATAGTTATCCAGTTGGCGACTTTTTTTAAAAAGTATTTAGCACTAATGACTCTGACCCAGTAGGGCACAGGCATGTTGGCTTGACAATAAACAACACTAACATTCCATACATTCATTCATTCATTATCTCCCACTTTATCCTCTATTAGGGTCGCGGTGGGGTTCCCCATGCCCATCCAGGGGAGAACGTCTCGGGCGCTGGGCAGATACACCCAGGACAGGGCGCCAATCCATCGCTGGGCACACACTCACTCACACACACACTCTATATGGGGCAATTTGGAGAATTCAATTGTCTTGATCCATGTTTTTGGACTGTGGAAGAAAACCGGAGAACTCAGAGGAAACCCACACGGACACGGGGAGAACATGGAAACTCCACACAGATGAGATTTGAACTGGGAATCCCTAGCGCTGAACGTGCTAACCACTAAGCCACCGTGCCGCCACGTTCCATACAGTGGTTAAATATTTGGACATCCAGGTATATTAAGGACTTGAAAATGAAATGAAACTTGAGAGGACCTTTTTCATTATTAACATGTATTGGTTGATAGATATATTGATAATTGTCACAACTCCAGTAATTTTAAAGATAAAGACGTGTTTTTGTTTGGGTGCTGTGATTTTATTTTTTTCTTCATGCCTTTCTTTAAAAAAATCCCACAAGAGTGTGGGAATGAAAAGCGTATCCTCTCTTAAAAGACCAGGATTATTATTTGTCCAAAATACAACACATTGAAATTATGACTGAGTGATTAATCATTGCTAATTGCGGACGGCTCTTAGTTTTTCCCATAAGCTGTATTTATTTTGGTGAAAGTTTAGACCACATTTCAGTTTAGCTGATGCTAACAGCTAAAAGGCTTCACAACTTTTTCTGGGAACTGTACACATTCAGTCACAATATGGGAGACTTTGATTATTACACCCACATCTCACCTTTCTTTAATTTGCTCTCCCGTTTCTCTTTTTCTTATTTAATGTATTTTACCCACTTTCTCTCTCTGTCTTCCCTGATCTGTCTCACTCAAACCCTTCTTTGCTTGAAGTAGAATTAAATTTTCTGCACATTGCCATGCAGAACCGATAATGTAGAAATGGATTAGTCTCAGAGCAGAAATCATAACCCAGCCTTCGACCCTCCATTTTCTGTCTGGTCATGTGGGCCTCTTTTTAGTGTGCCAAGCAAATCAATGGCTCTTAGGATGAGTGTAAAGCATGTCTGAGTCTTCATTATTGTTCTTTATTTCTACCCTGCTGTGATGTGCAGGCTGAGCGTGTGACGGATGGCCGACAAGCTTTTAATGTGTTTTGTGTTCTGACCTCTGCTGACCCTGTTGCTCTTTTCTTTTCTTGTCTATTTTCTTTAATTAAGCTTACAAGCAAGAAACTGTCTGTTACTGATCCACACACAGGCTCATTTTGAAACCCCCTCTAATCCGCTTAACCACAACAAAGCATGGCCATGTCAAGTGTGTTTGTACCTACAGTAGAACCTCAGGCTTATTTTTCTCTCTACACTTATTTTTAGCCACAATGAAGCAGGTGGCTCGCACTGTAGCTAAGGTGGAACTGTCAGATCATGTGTGCGACGTGGTGTTCGCCTTATTTGATTGTGATGGTAAGTTATAAACCATTTTGCAATTTGAATTATAAACACATCATATTATAATGTGGCTGCTAACAGTCTCTCTGGTTCAGGTAATGGTGAGCTGAGCAATAAGGAGTTCATTTCTATTATGAAGCAAAGGCTGATGCGTGGGCTTGAGAAGCCCAAGGATATGGGCTTCACTCGACTGGTGCGTGCCATGTGGAAGTGCGCCCAGGACACGGCGTGGGACTTTGCCATGCCCAAACAGCACTGAGACAGAAAATCAGAGAGGTAGAAGGTGAGAAGAGCATAGAAATAGGGAACAGCTGATGGTTTGTTTGGTTTGCAGCTTCCTTGTCCATGAAGTCCACTAAGAAATGAACTTAATGATGGCTTGTTCAATAAGTGGATAAATGTTGCCATTATTGTTGATTTCTGAGATAAATGCTGAAGTGTGTGTATGTGTATGCCCAGCTTTCACTAGATCTCCTCCTGTTATGACCCTCTCAATGAAGAGACCTTGTACAGTCAAATATTTTACATGAATGTGTTGAAGTTGTCAGCAGTCTATATGCTGTTGTATACAGTGGGTCTTATAAAAACAGCAGGTTGTCTCTTCTCACCACTACTGCACAAAAAGACCAAAGCCTTCAAGTTTAAACATTCAGCATCAAAGTGAATTTTATTACCGACACCTACACAAACTTACGCCTTTGTATGTACTTCAGTATCCAAAATGAAATGCTTTCTATATAAATATTGGAACTTCTGCTTGAAATTACATATTAAACATTTTTCATCAATGCTTTGTGTACTTTTCAGTGAGAAAGCACTTTTGCAAAACTCAGATCCTCAAGATTTGGTTTCCTTTTTGTCACTTGCCCGAATGATAATTAAATGTGATTTTGAAAAAAATACTAAAGGTTTAAGACGTTCTCCTACAACAACCATTAATAATCTCTAGATTTCTAGGAATGAGTGCAAATGAAGTTTAACTCTCCATTCATACAGGCCTCATACCTACCTGTAGCTCAGCTACAACTGATAATTACCATTCGCCCAAAATCCTCATTCCAGAGAAACAGTTGGACTTGTTGGATTACAATAAATGTACTAATTAGAACTTGGTTTACTCCAAATTTTTGTTCATCACAAACTTTTTATTGTTACACATAATCCCCTAAATGAGCACAGATATGGCCTGTATAATATGAGAATTGGTGGAGTATTTATTTTAAGCCTCTGTGGTTTGAGGTGACTCATTTGAATTTGGTTTGAAAGAAAAAGTGATTTGGTGAAAAGTTTTTGGAAAATCTTTTTCCTTCACCCCACCCTCGATTATTTTTGTAATAAACTAATAAGAGTTGATTTCACTTAGTTTATTTCAGTGCTGAAGTCAGGTAAAGTAACAGACCTGAATGTTCGCAATCATCTTCATCATTACTGGACTGTTCCCACATATAGTATTTTAAAATAAATGCTCTGAACTCAAATCATTAGTCTTTCATCAGCTTAGCATCACTGCACCAGTCTAGGAGCTTCATTATGATGTAGTGGGATTATTTAAAATCTAAAGTGTCAGCCTTAATGTGAATCAGTTAACCTGTTTTGATGAGACTCTCATGGTTTCTACTTGCTATAAGCTTATTTATAGTTAAACAAACTGAAGTCTTGATCTTCTTGTAATTACTAAATGATAATTAGAACAGGGCGGCACAGTGGCTTAGTGATTAGCACGTTCACCTCTCAGCACTGGGGATTCCCGGTTCGAATCCCCATCTGGCTGGAGTTTCCATGTTCTCCCCGTGTCCGCGTGGGTTTTCTCCGGGTTCTCCGGTTTCCTCCCACAGTCCAAAAACATGGATCAAGTCAATTGAGTTCTCCAAATTGCCCCATGTAGAGTGTGTATGTGTGAGTGTGTGCCCAGCGATAGATTGGCGCCCTGTCCTGGGTCTATCTTCTGCCCAGCGCCCGAAACGTTCTCCCCTGGATGGGCATGGGGAACCCCCCCCCGCGACCCTAATATAGGATAAAGCGGAAGATAATGAATGAATAATTAGAACAATTAAAATAGCCAATTTAGGAGTAGATTTTGATCACAGTATATATTTCTTATAATTTATATTTTTTAATACTGTGATTATTCTACAAATAAATATTACTAGCAGCATAATGTCCAGAATGCAAAAATACTGATTTTTTTTTTTAAACAGTAAACTGTACAAATATCTGACAAATAAACTATATGAAATATTTTTGTAAGGAAGCGATTGAAGAAAGAAGGTCCTGAGTTTATTTCTTGGTTGGTGGTGCAAATCAGCTGAACGACCAGAAAATACATTTACACACTGAAGCAGTTTAATATCTGCAGCCTGGATGAATTGCTGAGTTAGGGGCCAGGTTTAACGTCTGGACGACATTTGTAGGTACTTCCTAACAGTTACATGCGATTCAATCATAAAGAGTTATGTAAATTTTAATTTAATGGTCTTAAATTTATGTCAGCATGTCTTTGAAATGTAGAAGGAATACCACAAAGGCATGAGGAGGAAATGCAGACTCGCACAGAAAAACCACTTGGCCCAACCAAATATCAAACCCAGGATGATGCTCTTGCTGTAAAGTGGAAGTGCTAAATGTTATGTGACTGTAATGCTGCTTTGTGTTTAAAGTCTGCAAGTTTCACCCATATCTGTGTGGGTATCCCCACCCACAGAATAAAACTGTTAGTAAGGAAATCTTTTAATCTGTAATCAGATCCTCTTTGCTGTGAGTTGGTCTCCTCTCTTCTTATACCTTATGAAACCTCCAATAGGTTTCAGTGGAAGGTTGAATACACCAGTTTATTACAATGGCAAACCTTTGAGACTCTACAGCAGCATCTAATGGCATAAACATTAGGGCCAGAGAAATAGAATCTAGTCAGGGGTTCATAAGTGGTGAGCATGTGGGGTCAAAAGTAACAATGTGCAGTGTGGATTTCAATAGAAATGTGCATACATGCTTGGTGGGTTTTTTATTTGAAAGAAAGCCCAGAGTGAAAGTAAAAAAATGTTTGCGAAGATGTTGCTTCAGCAAGCAACATCTTCAGGTGCGCCTTTGAGAACCAGACCAAAATTGTATGCATCCCTGACTCTAGTGTAAGCACTACATACTACTTAAACAACCCCGAATCACCTCTTTAGATTTGGCATCAGCTTCAAATGTAGTGCAGGGGGCATGTTTTTTTTAATGGTTTTACTTATTAATGATGAGAGTTCAACAATAGGACATAAAAAAAATGCACCAGGAACCCCCATTCAACCATAATATTGGATGAAACGGAACTTGAAGAATGAATGGCTTGGACCGAAATAACGTTTTAAAAATATTTTTATATTTGTGCTATGAAATAAGGGAAATGTCATGCCAAAGTAACGATTAAACCTTACACACCACAGAGAACTACAAGGCTCCATTCAAACAACATAAACTGCACAGAGGAATGTGCAGACGACAATGCATGCGCAAGTTCAACATGCAAAATAACAGCACATCAAAGAAAACAGTGTTTCTCAAGAACTCATTTAACTGGCGCTGATGCAGCACTACAGCTCCAGCCGTGGCTTCAGCTTGCAGAATTTACTACTCATCAAATCTGAGTGCTCATCTGCTGCAGGTTAGTTAAACCTTTATAGAAGCATGAACAGAAAAGTTGTTATTAGCAGTGACACACTGGTCGTTATGCAGACAGTACATTTCAGTGTAGTTTGTATGTTCTCTTATCTGCAGTGTCACTTTACTCCTTATATAAAGGACATGCAAATCAGTGGCATTAAAGATACTGTTTGTACTAATGCGTCAATGAGTTTGTCCTCCTAGACATGGAGTGGTCACTTGGCTAGGGTGTTTTCCCTTCTTTAACCCAATGAGTGTAGTTCTCTTCTGGCTTCAATTAGGATAAGTGGCTTGGAAAAAGAATGTGGTGCAGATTCTCATACTCATGTCTTGTGTTACTGATTACCTCATCTTTTCATTCATTTTTCACAAAAAGTCCACAACAGCAAAACATTAATCAGGACATGGACTTGCTCTGCTTTTGCCAAAATTTAGGAACACTTAGTGCTGCTGTTCTTTTGGATTAATGTGCAGTGAGAGACTAGAAAAGCCCTGAGCTGCTGCCACTGCTAACTAGCACTGGTTGAAGAAAAATCCAGACCGCTCAACCATGTGCTAAAAATCATACTAATTTATTAATTATAAAGGACACGAAATTAATTGGATAGAACTAGTACAACATGGCTTCGGGAGGTTACATAAGAATCCAAAACTAAACTGCATGACAGTGATTTGTAAAGTCCTCTACTGATAAAAGCTTCTGATTCAAGACTAGAATGAATTAACACAGAACCAAGTAGTTTCTTTAAGAAAATTCACATAAAGAACTGTTCACACATAAACCTCTCATTAGCACATGTATAAAATTAACATTTCATGTCTAAATGAGGAAATTGAATATAACCGCTTTATCAGTACAATAAGATATAAAAAAAAACAAAAAAAACACGAAACAAAAAACTCGTCACCATCATGCCACAGAGAGAAGAGCTGCAGCTGATATGGACGCAAAACGAGAGCCATCTTGTGGTGGGGAGAACAACCTGCAGCCCATTCTCACTGACTTAATTTAAAGCTGTCCCTTATATGTCCTGAGTTTAACACTAATAAACTGCAGAGGACAGGTGGCCAGATGGTTAAAATAACACTATAGTCTCAGATGCTATCACAGTCCAAGTGGCTGAGAGAATCCCGACTGACGTGAGCTCAGTCACTGTCGAACTTGATGGAGTTGACCGAGGTAGAGATGTTGCCACCTCTGTAGCTGCCACGTTTTTTCTTAGTCTTTTCGTGCCGGAAGGACTTGCCCTTGGTGAACTTCAGCACATCATTTGCTTTCTCTCCCCAATCTCCGGTCGCACCCGCCTTAAGAAAAGAAATCTGTAACTCTGTGTTCATCAACATTAATGGTGCAAGTGATAAAATGAAGGTCATTAATGTACCACAACATACCTTGGCATTAAAGGAGTTGTCTGCTAGACGGGGGTCCACATTAATCTCTTCTTCTCTGACTCTACGGAAAGGAGCAGTGCTATTCTTTAAGGACATAACAGAGAACGGGAGAAAAATTGTGCTTATTGATTTTGTTCATAGTTATGTGAAGTAGGGCATCGCCAACAGTGACGTCTTGCTTTCCAGCCCTTCAGACCACTGATCATGACTCCTGACTCATGTGACTATAAGAATAGTGCTTTGTTCTCACCAAACATTTTCATACAGGCATTTTTACATTTCTACACTTCAACGTTATAACAATTCAATAAAAAAAAAATACATTAAAAAAATTTATTTTTGAAGAAAATTTCTGGAACTTAAAATCACTAAGCATATTACTCTATCTGCTAAAACATATTTTATGTTTTTTTACTTTTTAATCCTGACCCTGTAAATGCTTGTTTTTTTTTCCATCTATGACATGACAGTAACTGTTTCATGTTAAAGACTGTATTTATTTATTTTTATATATACACGCCATCAGGTTTATATCACTAAATATATTTTGTTTATATGAATTTTAAATTTTAAAACAAATTTTAATGGGTAGCTCTTATGTAGCTTTTTCTTCAGCGCTCAAACAGAAATGTGACACATTTACACTTCCCCAATAAAGGTGATATGAAATGAAAACATGGTTAATATAAAATCAAAAATGGCCACAAGACCTGCGCCAAGTAATCAGTTCCTGCTGTTTAAGAAATTACCAGAGCAAAAGCAAAGAAAAACAGAACAAAGCAAGGATTAATAGTTTTTAAACATCCAAGTCCACACCATGAATTACTCAATTACAGTTGCATTGCAGATGTGAACAAAAATTAATCCTTGCCACAGCACAAATTTTTTTTTGTAACACTGGATGCTCTTACAGACAACCCTACTGGCGGAGGATTTTTGCTAATGCTTTATTTGGCCTTACTTTTTCACTCCCACCTGGGGCTCCCCTACACTGCTGCTTCTAACCAGTCACCTGAGATCAGATATAAGTTGGGATGCATTAGATTCTCACACCAGATTAGCCAGATGATGCACAGTGAGCTTTATTAAGTGACATTCAGTAGGTTTAGTTCATTCTGATGCTTTACTAGGCTTTGTATATAAAACATGAATACATTATTTTTCAGAAGAGTCAAAGTATTTTGCAGATTTATTTAGGATTGATATAAAGAACAAATTCTGTTTTTCTGTAAAATTGTATTCTGTGAGATTTATGCATATCAGGTTCTGAGTTCATCCTATTAACTGAACCTTTTAGCGCAACCTCTGCCTCAGTCACTGCATTATCAATCTACAGCAACCAAAACCGCTCATATCTGAAGCATCTGCTACTACACAGCAACTAACAGTATGGTTTTCCATTGCATCAAATTAATAATTCTTTTGCATGTATATTATAATACACAGGGTGAATAGTTTATTGGCCAGAAGTTTGCTTCAACCAGACAACAATCTCTAATCTCAAATGAAAGCACTTACCTTCTGTTTGGTTTTGGGGAAAGAGTGAGGGGTAACGTGAGTGACTTTTTGGTTTTGGGGTGTTTTATTCTTATCCCCTTGCTTTTTCCCTTTAACACTTGTTCCTAAAATAAACCGAAAAATTAATTAAATTAAGTACATTTATTGGTGCAACTGCTAAGTAACAAATCTGAAATTCTTAGTCAAAGTACAAAGTCAAATTAAGGCCACATATAACTGAAAGTGTTTGAGTGCTGTCAGTCAGCCTGACACTTGCCTTATTTGTGACATCATCAAATCAGCAGATCATTTGTTCTTTTTTTTTTATGTAAACTTCAGAAACCCCTCTCACATGCGCACGGCTCAAGTAATAATATTTACTCTGACACTACATTGGCCAAGTAAGATGACTTATGATGATAAGTACTATGACAATATACTTAGACTGTGGTTGTAATACCAGAGGGCATTTAATTACAAACCTCAGTTAGGCTTGTAGGGTGTGCTTGGGCTAAAGGCAGTGAAACAACCAGGACAGGTCACCAATCTAATAAACCACATGCATTAATTAAAAATTAATTAATTAATTAATTAAAAATAATTTCACACCCCGACAAACAGCTGTTTTATACTGACTGGTCATTCTTCTGTCCATTTAAAACCACTGATTTCAGAAACTCCGTTATTACTGTTAGTTTACCTTTATTAATTTTTGTCTAGGTGATTACACTACATGTGTGTATGTTTCAACACTTGAGTTACTAGTAATACTAGAACTTTTTATTTAATTTAGACTTCAAAGAACAGCTTTAAACAACACCAAATTAGTTGACATTTCATCACAGTATTAACTTAATTTACAACCAATCAAAAGTTTAATGAGTAAAAAGGGCCAAAAGCTTTACCTGCAGGAATATCTATAAATATGAATGAGCTTTTTAGCATTTACTTCATGGTGGTGCATTTGAACTGAATTAGCACTCGGTAACCAAACATGCAGGTTAACAAATAACCCATCAAACTCAATTGCTCTGAAATCTTGCAACATGGCTGGTTGATTTTTCTTACCATTTGATGGGGTGGTGACAGACATTTTAGGAGTTTTTATCTTCTCTTTTTGCTCCTCGGATGAAGAGCTGTCTGAAGAGCTGCTCTCAGCTTTTGACTTGGTTGTAGGAACCGGGGTGCTTTTTGCAGCAGGTGTGGTCTTTACTAGTGCATTTGCGGTGTCTTCATCAGAGCTGTCTTCACTAGAGGATGAGGATTCTTTAGGTTTTGAAACAGGAGTTTTCACTGTGGACGTTGGGGTTTTAGTGGCTGCTGCTTTCCTAACGCTTACCGCAGGTCTGGCTGGTGTCGTTTTGGGAGCTTCAGCTTCAGAATCGGAACTGTCTGATGAGTCTGAGCTGCTGCTCTCTGCCTTTTTGGCCTTTACTGGAACTACAGCAGGCTTCGACACTACAGCCGGTTTCTTTTGAGCCTCTTCCTCACTGGAGCTGTCGGAGTCACTACTGCTGGACTCTTTTTTTGTGGCTTCTGAAGCTGCTGGGGTGGATTTAGCTGTGGGAGTACATTTTGCAGAAGAAGGCTGAGGTTTAGTTTTGGGAGCTGGAGTCTCATCTTCTGAGTCGGAGCTGTCACTGTCTGTGCTCTCAGCTGGCTCGGAGGTTGATGCGGCAGGTGGTTTAGAAGTGGCTGGAGTGACAGCTTTTTTTGGAGGATGCTCCTCATCAGTTGAGCTGTCGGAGTCAGAGGTGCTGTCAGCAGGCTTGACCACCATCTTTGGCGTAGTTTTTACTGCAGCACGTGCTTTAGGTGTAGCTTTTACAGCAGCAGGTGCTTTAGGTGTAGCCACCGGTTTGGGAGTGGCTTTTGAAACGCTTTTTGATGCAGCCACAGGTTTAGCAGGGGCCTCATCTTCAGAAGTATCAGAATCTATAAACAAATGACAAAGGCAGTTCATCTTTTTAATGACTAAATCAGCAGGCAATGATAAATCACATGCTGTATTAAATGCATAGTGTGTGGGATTATTAGTTATCCTAATGATGTAATCGTGTTATTTCTATAACAGAGGTAGCACATGTCAGTTACTGTGCTCTGTAGAAGGTGCTGGGGGAAGTAGTAGTGCAAGCAATGAGGAATTGGATCCAACTAAATTGTGGTAAAATTTTTTTAGGGGGTTCCTGACCAGGAACTGAACCTGAGCTGCGCTGGTGAGACAGCTGCATCCTAACCACTAGAGACCTAGTATTTTAAGACTTTAAATTTGTGGGTTTATTTAAAACTGTACAACTGCTTTCATTAACAGTTTTAAGGTCTTAATTATGCTAGTGGTGGTGATTAGCAAAAAAGGGACACTTTACCTGCTTACCCTAACATGGTTTTACATGTGACAATCTACTATGATGCAACAAGAGTTAAAGGATTTTGGTGTTTGTTAAAGAAATAACACTTTCTATGAACCCAGTATTCATAATGCTTTATAACATTTGTCATAAGTCTTTGTTTATGTACATAGACGATCATAACCACAGTCATAAATTGTTAACAATTGCACATATGGCTTTATAACAAAGTGACATAATGACTGTAATAATGTTATGTACTGTACTGTATCATGTTATAATGTAAACTTGTTGGAAATTTTTATGTTTAGACATTCTTACTGAAAACAAGATGATCACACTTGACTTAATGTCTGTAAAGAGCAAATAAGCTTTTATAAGCCATTCCGTACTATTATGTATGCAGTCTCTTTTAAAGCGCTAATTGATGACAACACTACTTTATTCCTGTTAAGAGAGCTTATAAGCTTTTATAAACAGTTATGAGCACTTAAGTCGTTTTCCGGAAAATGATGTTAAACACAAATGTTATAAGGCTTTATGTCACCATTGGTGATGAACAGTTAAAATATATTATTTATAATGCATTATGTCACTGTGTTATGTTCTCATAACACTTTATGAGTGTAGTTATGTACATCCATGAATAATAACCAGAACTTATGACAATTTATGACATGTTTTTACTGACCTCTATGATCAAACAAAGTCCAACTGGCCAAATTGGTAATTCCATTAGGATTAGCCGTTCTCACCTGAGCTTGAGGACTCTGCTTTCTTAGAAGGTTGGGCTTTAGATGCTGTGGCTTTAGGAGCTGGCTTGGCCTGATCATCTGATTCTTCGGAACTGGAAGAGGACACTTTTGCAGTTTTAGTGGCCTTTGCGGGTGCGGCCTTTGCGGGTGCGGCCTTTGCGGGTGCGGCCTTTGCGGGTGCTTTCTCTGCTTCATCATCTGACTCGTCAGAGCTGGAGGATGAGGAAGAGTGTTGCTTTGCAGTTGCTTTTGTCTTGGCAACTGGAGTTGTTTTTGCCGGCGTTGCCTTAGTGACCGGTTTCTTTTCCTCCTCTTCATCATCTGAGCTGGACGATGAGGATTCTTCAGCCCTGGCTTTCCCTGGGGCCGTTTTAGCAGCTGGTTTAGGTGGAATGCTTTTGGCAGCTGGTTTGTCTGGCTCTTCCTCTGAACTTGAGTCTGCAAAGTAATGAGCACACAACAAATTTTAGGTAAACGTATTCATGTTAACATCATATTAAATTCAATAATGTGGCACTTACCAGAGCTGTCTGAACTAGAGGCTGCCTTCTTGGCAACAGCTCTTGGGGTCACTGGCTTTGGAGGGGCTTAAAGACACAAACATCAGGATTTTCACAACATATAAAAACATCATTTATAAAATTAACTAGATTTTTAAAACTTAAAATATATAGCTGAAAAGCATTCATTTAAACAAATAGTATGGCTTATGTTTCCAGCAGCATGTATTATTTTATTCAGAATGCAGTAGATATAAAATTAAAATAAAAAGATCTGTAAATAACATCATTGTGCGATATCTGCGAAGTGTAACAGAAGTTTGTTTTCATAGTTTTTCAGACAAGAGTGACCCCATGGCTGATAAACATAGTAAAGTAGTCCTGACTGATTTTAACACATATAAAGGGTTTATAGCACTCCACTAGAATGAACACAAAACCACAGTTCATTTTAGGTTACTACACAATGACATGAAACAGTCTTCATAGTCAAAGTCTGTGTGTTTCCTATTATAATCACTATAAAATGTGTCATAGTTACACTTAGGGACCCTGCTAAGGTTTATATACTCTACCACCACCAAGAAGCAGCTCAAGGGGCTTGACTTGTTAACAATCTTTAACAAGTCAACCACACACCTCAAGGCTTAATTTAGGGTGTGTCAGTGTGTCTTTGCCATCACAACGACATGAATTATTGCGTGCATTTTGGGTGTCACATGCAATAAACCAATCAGAGTGTCAATTACCTTTAAGAGATTCATGCCATATGACTTTAGTGTATTTTTAGCGGCTCATTGCAACCAATTACACATTAATAAATGTTTGCCCCTTTTGCAGGAAACCATCACAAGCCCACGCCAAGTGGCTAGTTACAAATAAGATGCAAGATTTAATGTTAACTATTACCAGAGGCTTTTTCTTCTTCATCCTCACTGCTGTCAGAGGAATCCTGCTTAGATCCTGTCACAGGTTTTTGAGCTGCTGGTGGAGGTACAGCACTGTATGGGCCTGTCAACAACAGTGCATGAACATCTAAACACTTCTATTGTTTTTAATTCATGATAGATTATATTTAGGTGACACTGTAAGTCACCTGAAGGAAGGGTCCTGTGCTAGATTACCAGGAAGTATGGACTGAGTCCTTGCTGTGTGACATTTGCATGTTTTTTCTTTAGTGTGCTCCTGTTTTACTCCACAGTCCAAAAATGCTAGCTGGTGAACTGGAGACACCAAGCTGCCATGGTTGTGTTCGCATGCAAAAATAACCACATAAATGCACAGACACATAAAAAAAAGCACAATACCTGCTTTAGGCTTCTTTTTGGGTGGTGCCTCTTCATCCGAGGAGTCATCGCTGCTGCTGCTGGCTGGACTTGCGACCTTAGGAGCAGCTTTAGCAGGAGTTTTTTTTGCAAGAACAGGGGTCTTCACTGCTGCCTGTGATTAACATAGCAGTAGAGCGATATTGTTGGTCTGTTCCATTGCCCATGGTCACACACATTCAACAACTAACATTAGAAATTCTGTTTTGAAGAGTCAATATCAAAATCAGTTCATCTGACAAACATACAACTTTCAGTTAGTCAGCTTTACTCCTAAATAATAACACAAGCGGAAACATTTGTATTTGATGCAAAAGATTTAGCCATAATTTCTCTGATTTGCTTTTTATGTTGACAGAAACACATCTGGCATGACTAATAATTCAAGTACTCTTAGTGGTAGTCCACAGCCAGTCATAAGACACAACACAAAAAACATGGTTTTATTTTTTTTAAACAGCATGATCTATAAGCAATAGTGTTCCAGGTTTTTTTTGTGTTGCTATGCATGGGCAACGAATCATCTAGTGAGATGCACTAATTAAAATTTAGATTATGGGCAAACAGGAGAAGAATGATATTAATAACAAAATGAAGTCAATAAATGGAATCATACCTTTGTTGGAGCCTCATCCTCTGAATCACTGGAGCTGTCCTCACTGCTACTGCTCTCCTGAGTTACAGCTTTTGAAACAACTGCAGCTTTGGGTATAACAGTTGTTTGTTTGGCTCCTAACAAAAAAAAATTAAACCAATATTTTAACATGAGACAACTACCACTGAAACTTGAGTAGGCTGTGATCCATAATCATGACAAACAAATAGTAAGTAATTGAGGGTTAAACCTGTCTGATAGAAGTGCAGCAGCCATCATGCTTTTTATTTAAATGATTTGTAAACAACACTCAATATCTTATCAATATCACAATACCACATTCATCTTATTTAATTCAGAGCATGTGCAGACATCCTTCACAGAAAACAAGAAACTTTTTAATTCATATGCAGAAAAGAAAAAAGATAAAGTAAAAGTGAAACAGCTATTTGTTTAACCCAACCTGACAACAATCTGGAATTGTGTACTGCTCATTGTTTGTTTACTTTATCCATAAGTAAATACATAAAACATTAGCTAAAACAATATTGTGTAGCAGCTTATTAAAATTACCTTTGTTTGTTGGTTTTGGTGCCTCGTCCTCTGAGTCGGACTCTTCACTGCTGGAGCTGGTGTCCTTCTTTCTGGCCACTGCTGCCGGGGACGGAGCTGTGGGCTTCACTGCTGCAGGTTTTAGTGCTACAGGCTTCTACACCAAATAAAAACAAAGCTACTTTTCTGGAACAAGATCAATGAACATGCTTAATATTTACAGCCAATATCTAGTAGCTCACCTTGACTACAGGTTTGGACTTGGGCTCATCTTCAGATGAACTAGACTCTTCACTACTGCTGGACTGTGCTGCTGTAGCTGCTGCTTTCTTTGCTGGTGCTGCAGCTGCGACTTAACATATACAAAGATATACTTGCATGATTCTGCATAAAACACAACCCATAAAGCTCTTGATAGATACTAATCTGGTACATATTTGGACTGTGGCAGGGAAACTAGCACACAATGGTGATTACCCAAACAAAGACTGAAGAACATGCTAACTACACACAATAGGGACTCTGCCCACCCTGCACTGAAAACAAACCCTTGACATACTTAATGTGACTTAAGAGCCATGCGATCTCAATAATGATAAAAGATAACTCCCATCCCATTACGATAAACATTAAAAAATTACCTTGATTGGGTTTCTTGGCAGGTGCAGCACACTCCTCCTCACTGCTTGAATCATCACTCGAGCTTTCTGTGTCTGGCTTTGCTTTCTTTGCACGGGGTCCATTGGGAGTAGTAGGACCACTGGACACCGTTTTTCGTTTCTTAGCCTCTCTAGCTCTGCAACACCAGAAGACAGATGTAGATGGTTACAAAAGAAGAAAATGGACTCGACATGAAGATTACATTAATAGTGTTAATAATGTACACTTACGTAACCCAAACGTTGTAAATGTCAAGAAGTCCTTCTTCATTTGGGTCTTGTGGTTCCTAATTAAATTAATTACAAAATTGATTAAGTAAGTCTTATTTTAAAAATGAAATAACTCAGTATTTTATGAAGTGGCCATTAATTATTTTTATGCATGACAACACGTCTTTAATGTTTTTCAGCTGTTTTTTTTTCAGAGGTTTTCCTTAATTATGATATTAAACTGCTGCTCTAATCTGAAGCGTCTCAGATTAAACTCGGTCACAGATTTAACCCGGTTTACAGAACCCAATTTACAACGTTAGCACATCGCGACACAGAACCGAAATCAATAACGCGAGTTTACAGAGAATTAAACGAGCTCCGGTGTCACAATGTTACAGATCGGAGCAAACACGTGTTCCACACGCGCGCTCACATAAACACTGCCCACAACGCTGACGCGACCAAATAACCTCGCTTCTGCCCGTCTTACCACTTTGACTTGCTTTACAAACTCCTTGGCAGCCTTGGTGAACTTGTTCTCCAGTAGAAACGAATAAACATGCTGATACAGATCACTGGGTACCGAGTTACTCGCCGCCATCTTCACCACGCACATGCGCACGCTGATGCCGATGGGCATTTCATCATCACGTGGAGACCCAGAAAACGGCGCACAAGAAATTCGTCATTTCGTGTGTGTGTGTGTGTGTGTGTGTGTGTGTGTGTGTGTGTGTGTGTGTGTGTGTGTGTGTGTGTGTGTGTTGCTCAATGACCTACACTGGTAACTTCAGCAGACTTGGTATTTGAACTCCCTTTAAACCTTCAGCTCGATAATCTTTATCTAAAAAGCTGAACAGGAATAAAATAAAAACAAAGAAAACTAAAAAGGGTGGCACGGTGGCTTAGTGGTTAGCACCTTGCCTCTCAGCACTAGGGATTCACGGTTCGAATCCCAATCTGGGTGGAGCTTACATGTTCTCCCCGTGTCCGCTTGGGTTTCCTCCCGGTTCTCCAGTTTCCTCCCACTGTCCAAAAACATGGATCAAGTCAATTGAGTTCCCCAAATTGTCCCATATAGAGTGAGCGTGTGCCCAGCGATAGATTGGCGCCCTGCCCAGCGCCCGAAACGTTTCAGCTGGATGGGCATGGGGACCCCCCCCCCATGACCCTAATATAGGATAAAGCGGAAGATAATGGATGGATGGAAAACTGAATGGCTCAAAGGCCGTTTGAATGAGAACACTCTATGCTTTATCTATTTTAAATGTTTTTTAAACATTGTAGTGGTCAAAATGTATTCATAAAGGTATCTCATTTTTTAATGTAATTAGGACCTTGTTCTAAGTGACTTTATTTATTTGAATTCAAAACCTAAACAGTTCAGAGAGCATGTCCAACAATCTGTATCTCAGCAATCAAGGAGCAATTATTTTAGACTGAAATGACCATTTACATTTGCACCGTGCTTTGTTGTTGAGTGCATATGCTAATGCATGTTAATTTTTTAACCTTTTAGCAGGAAAAACAAAACAACCAAATGTTCCATTCATTATCTTCCGCTTTATCCTATATTAGGGTCGCGGTGGGGTTCCCCATGCCCATCCAGGGGCCCATCCAGGGTCTCCGGCGCTGGGCAGATACACCCAGGACAGGGCGCCAATCTATCGCTGGACACACACTCACTCACACAAACACACACACACAAACACACTCTATATGGGGCAATTTGGAGAACTCAATTGACTTGATCCATGTTTTTGGACTGTAGGAGGAAACCGGAGAACCCGGAGGAAACCCACACAGACACGGGGAGATCATGGAAACTCCACCCAGTTTGGGATTCGAACCAGGAATCCCTAGTGTTGAGAGGCGAACATGCTAACCACTAAGCCACCATGCTGCCCCAAACCAAATGTTATTGTTTTCAATTCAATACTTTACATTTTATTTAGTGGTACTAACTACAATAACAAGGACACTACATCTATGGACAAAGAATGAAAAGGTTAGCATCCTAATATGGGTTCCCCATCCAGGGGAGAACGTTTCGGCTGCTGGGCAGATGCACCCAGGACAGGGTGTAAGGGTCATACTCAATGACCTACAC
>JAFMOD010000880.1:1010749-1023249 GCA_019802435.1 Corydoras maculifer | reverse complement strand
ACAATGGAACCTCTCTCCTTGAAGTTTTTGATGATGCGATAGATTGTTGACTGAGGTGCAATCTTTCTAGCTGTGATACTCTTAGGCCATTTTTGTGCAGTGCAATGATGACTGCACGTGTTTCTTTAGAGATAACCACGGTTAACAGAAGAGAAAAAATTATGCCAAGCACTAGCCTCCTTTTAAAGATGACAGATTGATCTCCAGCCCTGTCCTCATCAACACCCACACCTGTGTTAATGGAGCAATCACTGAAACGATGTTAGCTGGTCCTTTTAAGGCAGGGCTGCAATGAAGTTGAAATGTGTTTTGGGGGATAAAGTTCATTTTCTAGGCAAATATTGACTTTGCCTGGGTGGAGTTTCCATGTTCTCCCCGTGTCCGCGTGGGTTTCCTCCGGGTTCTCCAGTTTCCTCCCACTGTCCAAAAACATCGATCAAGTCAATTGAATTCTCCAAATTGCCCCATATAGAGTGTGTGTGTGAGTGAGTGTGTGCCCAGCGATGGATTGGCGCCCTGTCCTGGGTCTATCTGCCCAGTGCCCGAAACGTTCTCCTCTGGATGGTCATGGGGAACCCCACCGCGATCCTACTAGAGGATAAAGCGGGAGATAATGAATGAATGAATATTGACTTTGCAATTAATTGCTGTTAAGCTGATCACTCTTTATAACATTCTGGAGTATATGCAAATTGCATATAAGTCTAGAATGGAGTTGCGAAGTGAAATGGCTATGCATTTAGTCATTACATTTACATTAAATTGTCATTTCACAGACGCTTTTATCCAAAGTGACTTACAAATGAGAACATGACAAGTCAGAAGTTAATGCATGTTGTGTAATGCTCAAATCAAGTAAATTGATCAAAGTTACAGATTACAATTTGTTCAATGAAACACATGATTCAAAATAATCATGCTTTATATGTAGCAGTTAGAAAATGAGAAAGTCTTTGTTGTTAATTTGTTAGTGTTGAATTTAAAGGTTAATGTGTTAAGACACAATGATATAAACAGCCTATTGAACTGCCTGATGAGGCAGCAAAAGCTTCACTTTTTAACCTCAGAGCTTGTGAGGTTAATACAAATCTTTTCTTAAAAAATTAAACTAGTTATTAACTATTGCTGTGTTATTCATGATATTTCCACTCAGTTGTGTTGAAGATAATTTTAATTAATTTGAAAAGACTTAATTTAATTAATGGGCGGCACGGTGGCTTAGTGGTTAGCACGTTCACCCTTCAGCCCTAGGGATTCCCGGTTCGAATTCCCATCTGGGTGGAGTCTCCATGTTCTCCCCGTGTCCGCGTGGGTTTGCTCTGGGTTCTCCGGTTTCCTCTCACAGTCCAAAAACATGGATTAAGTCAATTGAATTCTCAAAATTGCCCCATATAGAGTGTATCTGTGTGAGTGAGTGTGTGCTCAGCGATGGATTGGTGCCCTGTTCTGGGTCTATCTGTCCAGCGTGTGAGATGTTCTCCCCTGGATGGGCATGGGGAACCCCACCGCGACCCTAATAAAGGATAAAACAGGAGATAATGAATAAATGAATTGATTTAATTAATATCATAACCTGATTTTTTTGATCATTCATTGCTTTTGGGTAGATTAGTTTGGAGCTATGTTATCAGACTGTTATCTTCCTGGGCAGGGCTGATACTGACTGATGTACATTGTCCCGTCCAAAAATTTTGTTATTACATTTTGTTACCTGTTAGACTAAATTAATTATTGTTCTATGGAAAGAAACACCATTGCTGTGTCAGACATTGGCACTAATGGGTAGGTAAAAGAATGAAGTCTTTTGCAATATGCAAAAGTGTAGCATCAACCTACACATACAACATACTTAAACTTCTGTCTTTTGCCACAAGCAAACACTGTAAGAAGTTATTTTTGAAAATTTATAGTTATTTAAAGTTAGATACATACAAACATGGGTATATACATACAACTTGTGAAATGCTTTTAGGACTATGAGCACACTATATGCATAATACAAGAGGAAAGAAAATTGAAGTAAAATAGACAAATAAAACAAACTATCCATCCATTATCTTCCGCTTTATCCTATGTTAGGAATCGCGGGGGGTTGCCCAATGCCCATCCAGGGGAGAACGTTTCGGGTGCTGGCCAGATACACCCAGGACAGGACGCCAATCTATCGCTGGGCACACACTCACACAGACACACTCTAGATGGGGCAATTTGGAGAACTCAAATGACTTGATCCATTTTTTTGGACTGTGAGAGGAAACCGGAGAAAACCCACGCGGACACAACTCCAAACGCCACCCAGATGGGGATTCGAACCAGGAAATCCCTAGTGCTGAGAGGCGAACGTGCTAACCACTAAGCCACGTGCCGCCCTAAAACAAACAAATTAAAATAGTCAATGTGATATAATAATTTATAAAGAAATAATGCCAAATTTAGCTAAGTGATTTTTTTTTTGCTTTGGTGTTGTACATATTTCTCTTTAATTAAGTTTATGCTTACTCACACTTATGTACAACTGACTGACTGCTTTTTAAACATTCCTTTATCCCTTGTTTCCATTCTTCTCTCCAGAATCCAATGTGCTGTGATCACATACTTTAAAATCTCTCCTGATTCAGTATGTGTTCTGGGAGTGGTTTTATGTATTGCATATTTATAAACTAAATATAAACACCTACTACTTTCACATTATGTGTAGAATGGTAGTAGATGATTTCAGGTAGAGCCTACAACAATGATTCTTTTATTTTGTATTTCTTCTCTTCCAACATGAAGTATTCAAGTATTTTATTATTCCACTTATTCCACAATATAAAGTATTAAAAATACTACAGTACAGTATATGTGGAACGAGACAGCGTTCCCCAGGAACAAGCTGCTGCACATAACAGCTATTACACAACCAACATAAAGTGCACATGTGCAAACACAAGGATTTCAATAAATACAGAATGATACACAGTACAGTAAACAATAAACATTTAAGTTAATGGTATGAAGTAAACCCTGAGTTTGATCAGTATGCTGCATGACCTGTAACTATAATTTACTTTCATATCATGCAAGAAGTGAAAGCACCCTGTTAGCTTTGTGAAAGTCACTTCATTGTTTTGTTTTCTCTTCCTCTTAGGAACTACAAGAAGAGATTTATCTGCCTGGCAGACCATTGTTATCTCCAATTGTTGATTTAAAAGTGTTCATGTAAAAATGTGAAATAAACTTTTTTATGTGTTGATTTTAAGTGTTTAATTCATTGCATTACATCTATGTAAACTACTTTTTAAAAAGCGATTAACTCATCGACAGAATATTATTTTACCTAACTTACATTGGCTATGAGCACAAGTTTAATGATTAAATGCAGATAAAGTGTTAGGAAACTATATTTAAATTAAGAAAGCTCATCAGTGGTTAAAACTGGACTTGGTACCGAATGTTGATTTTTACATGTACGGCTTTAAGTCTAATCAGTAAAGATAATGCCATCAACTGTAATTTAAGATGTGATTAAATCCATCTTGTGGTCACTTTATTAATATCAATTAGTATGCATCTTTTAGTTTTTATCCTCTTGTTTTAGATGCAGTTGTTTTAGTATTTGTCTAATATTTTTAATTCAGCATGTATGTTTTGAAAAAAAAAAAAAAGATTTCTTAGCGTTAAAAGAAAAAAAAGATCCAACCAGAAGACGACACACAGAGGCAACTTTGACAACCAGCTGTCTTAGCAATGGCAAAACATCCAGGGGATGTGAGTGGCATGTTAAACACCCATACAGAAAGAGTTTGTAAGGAATAGGAAGGTTCAGGGTGAATGAGTGGCCAGTTTCAGATCCATCCAATGCAGGTTGTAGAAGAGCACAGTTCCTTTTAATGACACACACACACACACACACACATATATATATATATATATATAGCGGCACGGTGGCATAGTGGTTAGCACGTTCGCCTCTCAGCGCTAGGGATTCCCGGTTCGAATCCCCATCTGGGTGGAGTTTCCATGTTCTCCCCGTGTCTGCCCGTGTGGGTTTCCTCCCACAGTCCAAAAACATGGACATGGATCCAAAAACAGTGAGTGTGTGCCCAGCGATGGATTGGCGCCCTGTCCAGGCGCCCGAGACGCTCTCCCCTGGATGGGCATGGGGAACCCCACCGCGAATTCTCCAAATTGCCCCATATACAATAGAGTGTGTTTGTGTGTGTGAGTAAGTGTGTGGCCAGCGATAGATTGGTGCCCTGTCCTGGGTGTATCTGCCCAGCGCCCGAAACGCTCTTCCCTGGATGGGACCCCCCCCCCTCACCCGCGACCCCAATAGAGGATAAGGCACAAGATAATGGCTGGATAGATTAAAAAACCCTAACAAAATAACTGATTATTTGGCAATCACTGGTGTTTATGAGACTTCTTGGTGTTTGTAAAGAGCATATAAACCTACACAGCCCAAATGAAATGATTAATGGTGATGTCACCGTTTGGCTGGTCACGTGTTTGGGCGCAGTGTTGATCACCTGACTGGAAAAGGATAAAGCTGAATCGTTACGTCTGAGTTCCGCAGTTCAGCCGAACAGAGGCGTAAACACAGTCCCCGATCCGCTGCGATTATACAGGTCAACAAAACTGCTGCCGCCTGCTCAGTGGTCAAGTCACGATGCTTCTTACGCTGTTGTTTGTTTCAACGGGTAATGTGTTAATGTTTATTTGTTACTGCGTCATGTCAAGCGGTAGCGGAACCGGTTAGCGTCCTTTAGCCGGTCGCTAGCATGATGGCGAGGAGCTCACAGTAAACAAGTCAGCGTCATGGCGTCCTGTGATTACTCTGAGTTTAGCAAGTTTGCTTTAACTGCTTTCTGTCACTGACTAGTGCATTTTCTTAACATGGGTTTACTTGTTTTTCAGAATACGGGTGGGGCACACCCGAACACAGGGTTCGGAAGAGTTAATTATGTACTGGTTAATTTGGCCGATTTTGTAAACTTTTAACAATTTACGTTATTATTGACATTCCGCGGTTTTGCCGTGTCAATAATCATACGGTCTCAGGTCCATTTCTTCCAGACTGGAAGGGGACAATATCAGACGCTGTTTCTGTAGAGGCTTCTAGTTTTGAGTTGTATTGATTTATAGTCATTGGCTGCGAGTGAGACCGTTAAGTAATACTAACTCGATTGTTGCAGAAAAGCCTTACATGTGACTCAGCAAAGTCTTTAATGTACCCTTGTGAAATCTCCCTGAAATTCCCTCAAGCTATGAAAGTAGTATCGAATACTAACAAGAGGTTAGTCTAGATATAGTTTAAAATGTGTGGTTATTTGTGTCCCACTTGTATTATTGAACAGAAACCCTCACAGACCGTTTTCTAAAGCCTTAAGAAGTGAACAACTTCATCATTTATCTTATTTCTTCTTAGCTTCTGTGATTGAAAACTCCATCCATTATCCCCATGATCATCCAGGGGAGAACGTTTCGGGTGCTGGACAAATGCACCAAGGACAGGGCACCAATCTATCGCTGGGCAGACACATACTCAGACAGACACAAACACACTCTCTATATGGGGCAATTTGGAGAATTCAATTGACTTGATCCATGTTTTTGGACTGTGGGAAACCCACGGGGAGAACATGGAAACTTCACCCAGATTGGAATTTGAACCGGGAATACCTAGTGCTGAGAGGTGAATGTGCTAACCACTAAGCCACCATGCTGACCTGTGATAGAAAAATAAGTTAACTATTTTAAGTTAGTTCTTTTAAATAATTGTCATAGTGACAGCTTATTACTAATGTGAGTGTTCTATTGACCTTTTTCACTTTTTTTTTTTTTAATGATTTCATTAGGAAATTAAGTTTTAAAATATAATTTACATAATCAAACCTTAATTTCTTTAGGTAAATTGATCAAGGTACCATGTTTTACTAGTTGATTTAATTTAAGCATTTAATCAGTGCATCATTCTAAGAATCCGGTGTTGCAGGGCTGGTATTCAAAGTTCTTTTATATTAAGCTTTTGACAGTTGACTTTAAATAACTCATCCTCTTTTGCTTCCTCTTGTTTGCTTTCCCCTTTAGCACATTATTCTCACTTCATTTTTTTTGGGGTTGCATTAACCAGAGAAACAACTAGAAGGGAACTTGCATATGATTTTTCATTTGTTGGATATGAATTAATTATTTAATACTTTCAAACAATTATTATAACTGCTTTCTTCACCTAATTGGATGGCTAATAATTATTAATTTGTCATGTTTGGTGGCTGATTATGTAACAATGTTGCCCACATAAATCCTTTGTTTTGAGTTAGTTAAGTGTGGAGTTCAGGTTTTCTTTTGGAGATCCATATGAACATGTTTAGCATAAATTTAAATAATATTGTTTGGTTAAAGTGTCTCATTTATGACCGCATTAACTGTTCTGTAAGAGCTACGTTGTGACAAACTTTTTTTTTCTATTCTTTTCAGTCTTCCCCTAGAAATGTTCTATGTGCCATGTTTTAATGTCAGTATTGAATCAGTAGAGCTTTATAAACAAATATAATGAACCAAATAACTGTTCTGTGGCCTACATTAAAAAAAAAAATTATTTTAACTTTGTGCCCACTTCTTGGTGTCTAAATATTTAATTTTTCAAGTAGATTATTGGCAAGTCTTGTAGATGCGTCATGTTTTGTTTATTCATTAATAATTGAAGATTATGCTTTGGCTGTGTATGCAGATTTCCCCCCCCCCCCTTAATAATATTTGGTGAGGCTGTATTGTTTGTAGTTCCTTTTAGCTATTCCTTCATTCATTTTCCCCCACTTTATCCTCTATTTGGGTCGCGGTGGGGTTCCCCATGCCCCATCCAGGGGAGAACATCTCGGGCGCTGGGCAGATAGACCCAGGAGAGGGCGCCAATCCATCGCTGCCATTTTAGCTAATGCACAGAATAAAAAATCAATTGACTTCACTGAAAAATGATTGCTTGTTGTACTGACATTTTAAAATATTTTTAGATAATTTTGTAAGATTGTCAAACTGCGAAGCTGTTATACGTCTGCCTTGACAGTTCTTTATTCTCTTTTTGGACTTGTTTGCCTCATTGAAACAGAAAAAAAGCTGAGGAACCTTAACATGCTCCAGAGACTTGTATAAAAATAATATGCTAAAGTGAATACAGGAAATGGCGAAGGGTGTCCTTAAAATGCCTTTGTTTAGTTTTAATTATTTCAGACTTTTTAACATTTGGCCAAATACCAAAAGTGCCATTTTCTCCCTAATAATTTTGGTTGCCAGATATTCTGCGTGTAGTTGTGACTTGGCATGTTTTAAAGTAAACACTTGCAATTTGTAGTGATTTAAATTCTGTGACTAACTTCAGTTTTTGAGATCTGTGCGTGTTTCAAAAACCCATGGCTTTTCTATTGCAAACTTTACTTCAATTGTAAAGTTTTCCTCAGTTTGTCTTCAAACTGATAAGTTTTCTGGAGAAACTTGGACTAAAACCTACTATCAGGGATCAGAAAGGTACTCAAACGGACCATTTTAAGTAGGAATATTTGCACCTCCTTTAAACTTCCTATGATGGAAAATTCCATCATAGGAACCAAAAACAACGTCGTTTTTCAGCTGACCTGATGTAAATAAGTCCCTTACCCTGCACAAACTTAAATGGCTTTGTTCTTAAACCATGCACTTGAAATGTGCTCTGACTTGAGTATTTTGACACAGAATTTTTGTGGTTTAAGTAGCTTGACACTTGTGGTTGTGAGAGCAGATTGCTGTGACCAATTTATACCATGGTGGGAATTTCTTGTTTAGCATTTCTGTACATTTAAGATTCGATTACAAATTGCTCAGGATATTGAAGTTTTTACAGATGCTCCATAAGGTAAAATGATTAACAATAAGTGCAGTGAAAATTAAACAAAGTACTAAAAATGCACAAAGTAAAGTGGCATAGTAAAAGTAATTGAAATTAAAGATGCATGAATCTGTTAATTTAAAAAAATATATATAGTGCACTGTGTGGCAGATGGTAGAATAATATTGCACATTTAAATTTATCCCCCCCCCCCACGACCCTAATGGTGAATTAAGCAGAACATAATGAAGGGATGGATGAATGGAATGACCTGGCATGAATATGGTGCACATGAGAATCTAGGGTTGCCTTTTCTTGAGATTACTGAGTGTGTTGAATTCAAATGAAAAGCTTTAAAGCTGCAAAGTTTTCTCTTCACCCCCCCCAGTGTCCCGATAATCATAGATGGCTCATATCATGCATTTGATTAGTCATAGTCATGTGAGCATTACATTACAATAGTGCCAGTTTCATGGTTCCAGCTTTTGCCATAGGTGTTTTTTTTTTTATACTGTGGAATGTGTAGTAAAACAATCGTGTAAGATAACTGTAACTGGGGGGGGGGGGGTCTTGTTTTTCAGGACAGGTTTTACTCACGTTATCACATGATGTGCCTTTGTTAATTAAGCCTTTTTTTAAAAAAAAAAACAAATTTTAACAATTTAACTTTCCATTGCTGTTAAATCCTGTAAGTTTTTTTTTATTTGTTTTATTTATTTATTTTTTTAGTTTCCTTAGTCTTGACAACTTAGTCTAGTGTCCAGGATGATTAGGTGAATGGATTTTGATGTATTAATTTTTTTTTTTTCTTCAGCGGTAGCTAGCCCTTTGCTTGGGAAGGAGCAATGTGCACGTGGGCCCCCCTACTGGTGCCAAAACGTCAAGACTGCCTCCCTTTGTGGCGCAGTCCCCCACTGCCAACAAAATGTCTGGAGCCAGCCACAAATGGCAAGTTAATATTTTGTATTTTTCTTAACAATGGCTTATGTTACTTATTTACAAACTTTTGTTATGCCTGTAGAAATCTGTGCCATGTGACTTGTGCAAAGAGGTCATGGTAGTAGTTGACAAGCTGATTAAGGACAATGCTACACAAGTGAGTACTAAAAATCTTCTTCTGTAATGATCATGTAATGAAATTCACTGTGATATTTGTATTTCTTTTTTTTAGGCTGAGATTCTTGGGTACTTGGAAAAAACATGTCAGCTGATCCCAGATGAAAGCCTGGCTGATCAGTGCAAAGAGCTTGTGGACAATTACTACCCTGTTCTGATGGGTGTCCTTGAAGGAGAGCTGGTAAGAGTTTTACAAGAACATATTAAGTGTGTTTAAACTTGTCCGTTCAGACATTTGGTGGCTTTTTTATGAATTGTTAAATTCATTTTTAAAAAAGTGTTTGTATAAATCCATTTATGTTCTGCACCCTGTGGCTTTAGTTTTGGCTGGGCACAAGTTTTATTGAAGTGTAAAAAAAAAAAAAAAAAAAAAAAAAAAAAAAAAAAAAAAAAACTCAAATCTCTTATACACAAACATTTTTAGTGTTTTGCATTGTTTCCAGGTGCATCATGTTTGTTCAGATTTTTCTGTGACTGCTTGCATATCGTGTACTGAATTTGATGATTTATTAGCTGTTTTATTAAAAGGATTATTTAAATTAATACATTTAATACAATTGCATTAGATTAAATCTACATGACGTACCAAAGTCTCCAATGACCGAATCTTGATCTATGTAATCTTTGCTAGGTGTGTAGGTGTTTTTCGTTTAGTTTTACATAAACTTATTTTCATGATTAAGTCATGTTAGTACCATGATGATTACCAGATAAATATTGCTTTAGTTCCATTAATTTTATTGTGGGTTTCTGGACTTCAGTATGACAATCACTTGTTGCTGAAAGTTATTTATGTGTTGCAGACACATTTCTCAATTTTTTATGATTACCTTGCACAGTGGTATATATTCTGTAATTAACAAAGCGTTGTCAGTTAAATGTTTGAGTTTGCTAAAAAGAAAACGTTTTTATTACACTAATTACTCCTGATTCGATATGCGTTAAATGCCCACTTTATTTCAACAATGAGCATTTTTTCTTATAGTGGGGTATTTACAGTTGTTTGTAAGAACATTTTTGTCTTCCTCCTTCTAATGCACTTCCTCTTTCGTTGTCTCTGTGGTTTCATTTCACCCAAGCAGTAAGTCATGAAACCACTTGTTGGTCTGTCATAGACTTGTTTCTAAGATTACAAAAAATATATATATATTTTTTTATTCATATTTTTATTTATTATATCCCCAAGGAAGCTTTTCTAACATGTTTTTGAGTGTAAGATGTTAAACTATCATGTTAAAACCAGGACTGTAAACTATTCCAGACAATTTGTTAAAGTTGTGCATAAAATTCCCTATACTGAAATTGTGCTTCATGGAGCTGATCTGCTTTGTTCTATGATTTCAGCAAGATCCCAATGCATTGTGTGGGGCTTTAGGACTGTGTGTCTCCCAGGAAGAGGCTCTTGGCAAGGCTCAGCTCATGTCCAATGAGATTCCGAAGGTGGATCTGTCCAAAAGGATTAACCCCTTCCTTCTAAATATTCCACATCTGCTCTACCCCCAGGAAGATGAGAAAAAGGAGGAAACCCACCAACAGGTAGGGTCCCCTTCCTTGGGCCCCCTCATGCACTCAGTACTGGTTTTTGTATGTAAATGTTTTATTTAATTTTTTATATGCAATTGTTTACAGTTAGCTGGAGATGTGTGTGAAGACTGTGTGAAGTTCATTAGTGACACTCAGGAAGCTGCCAGGCAGAATGCCAGTTTTATTAATGCCATGATTGCACAGATTGAGAGCCAGTGTGATGATTTGGGTGCTGGCCTCTCTGATATGGTAAGGGTGTTATTACTATATCACTGATTTCAAAATTCAGTTAAATCTGGGCAATCAGAATTTTTTTTTTTTTAGACTATAACTATGCACTTATGTATTTGTGATTTATTATTATTTTAATTTGTCACATAATGTAAGCATTAAAGTCAATAGTTTTACTGATTTTTATCTTTAACATTCCGGTGGCCTGTTTCTTTAATAGGGAGTGTTAACTGTGTTAATATGCTGCTTTATTGAGCTTGTAACTTAGTGACTCCTCTGTGTTTGCAGTGCAAGGAGTATGTGAGCCAGTACGGTCCACTGGTCTTTCAGCAGCTCATGTCAATGGTAAGTTGGTCTGAGTTGCACAAGATTCAGATTTGAAGAGTTGCACAAGATTCAGATTTTAGTGTACTTTTAGTTGTTTCACAAGAGTGAGGGTGGGGCAGGGCAGGGTAACATGGCACTACTGTGAGAGCACGGCACTAGATGAAAATGAACCAAGCTCAAAAATACTTTCAACTACAAAAGATATAATACCTGTGGACAAACAATGCTTGTGGTGTTCAACATTAATTTACAAATAATGTGCACTAGTTCACAATATCCTCTGTAGGAAGCACATTTCAAACTTTTATAAATATCCAGTATGTGTTTCCAACATTTTAGATTTAGTAAGATATACACAATTTTTGTTTATATTTACAACATTTTGAAATTTTGTGACTATAATATTGGAATTTGACCAGGGGTGGAAACCTTTCCCAAAAAATGTCAGGTTGGGGATAATGGTGGAAAAATGAACTGTGTGGTGAAACACACTGGTCTTGTCCTTCTCTAGTCTTTGGCCACACTGCCTGTTTAATGTGAAATCAGTTTCTGACCTTTTTAATCAGTCTTTTCTATTTCCTTTGTCCACTTGCTTCTTGCTCCTTAATTATTTCTATTCTTCCTGGTCTACAGGAGCAGGTAGGTCTCTGTATTGAAATATCTTTTTGTTTTGCTCATCACCTGTGCCGTGTTTTCATGTTTACTAACTTGCTGAATATAATTTGCATAATCTTGCTTAACACCCACTAACTAGAAGACTAAGTTTTGTTTTTTTCTGTTCTCCCCGATCTAACTGAACACTGCTGGATATTTGCTTATGCATTCATTAGATTCCGCAGCTTCACATATTTGTTTGGTCAACATGTTTAAACCAGGAAGCTCAACTCTTGTTCTTGTTGGTCTCTAATACTTAGAGGCAGTGTCTAATCAGATGCAAATGACTAATGTCTAAAATTAAGAATGTTTAAGCAACCCACAAGTCTCTTTGAGATTTTCTTAGAATGTGGTTTTATTAAAAGCATTTCAGACAAGAGTTGAGCTTCCTTTTTTATTTGGACTACTGCACATCACAATGTTTTATTATAGAGTTATCTGCATGGTTGACTGCAGGTTGTGTAAATGTAATGCATAGATTTTAACAGTGCCGATTGTGTTTTTAATGTTGTAAAGCCACAGTGGCACTGGACTCTGCATGTTTATTGAAGTCCTAGTTATTTTACAAACCATGGGTTTTAATTAGTGAATCTCTGCATCTTTTATAGCAAGCCAAAGATATCTGTTACCGTACTGGGTTCTGTGCCTCCAAACCTAACTCTGTGCCCATGATGTCTCTGCTTCCCGCCAAATCTATTCCGGCTGCGAAAACTGTTCCTGCTGCCAAAGTGTTGGAAGCCAGCTCATCCAAACCTGCCACGGTAAACAAAGTTTTATTTTAGACACCAGTTTTTTTTTTTTTTTT
>JAFMOD010000880.1:976734-1008967 GCA_019802435.1 Corydoras maculifer | reverse complement strand
AGAGAGAGAGAGAGAGAGAGAGAGAGAGAGAGTTACAAGCACTCTGTTATAGTGCAAATGAGATGAACAAAAAGAAAATTTGGATCCAGGTCTGAAAGGTGAGTAACATTTGAACGTATAGGTTCTTTTTCTGCCTGAAATGTGTTCGAACGGTAGTCACAGGCAGACTATTATCTGCCTTTTAACACACCATCATGTCTTTAAACTGTACCTTTCCACACGTAACAAAAGCAAATTACTTGATGTCTTGTTTATACAGATAGATGAGGATGTGAGCAGTTTATCATTTCCGTAACTGCAAGACGTTAAATACACAATACTTCGTTTTTCAGTTTTTCTCTTTATTCATGTTTCATTACATCTTGTTTTTGCATAGCAAATGATGGCATTGCTTTTGGGTAATGCTTATTTATATAAACCTCTTTTTCCTAACTGGTAACTGACACCTTTAGTTGTATTGGCAAAAGAGTAATACCAACACTGTACGTGAGATGGATCTGTTCTAAACCCTGAGCCTGATCACAACCGGTTACTGTATTATATAACTAAATACAAAATACAGTACCAGCATTACTGTAGTTCAAAAACACCGAACACTATTTAAAACCATACACTAAATTACTGAGATTTTTTGTAACCAGGAACACAGCATGCGCGTTCATTAGCATAAGCGCTGGTAGGCTCTGTTGTGCTGGCTGCTCAAAAGATTCCATCCTTAGTTCTACTTCCTTTGTAAATGGCTTTAAGATCTGTTCAAGCATAACTGTTCTTAAGCAGTTGAGATATTTAAAAAAAAGTGTTACATGGCACTACCCAGCTGCCATCTTTAGAACAGACCATTTATTTCCAGTACACTTCATATTGTGTGCTCACAAGCCTAGTGTCAAGGAAACACCCTGGCCAGGTCTGCGAGACGATCACAGCAAACAAGAACCTAACACCTGCATTTCATTTAATTTACATGTTTGTAAAAAGTAGGTGAAAATCTTGACTTCAGAAGGAAAAACAGATTTGGGGAGAACATGCAAACTCCACATTAAAATGAGCCTGGTCAGCATACATCATACCCCGGTTAATTTTGCTGGGAGTTAACAGTGACAGTTATCAAGTCTCCATGCCACCAGTCCTCCACTTAATATCCCTGTTCTGTCTTGGTGTATCTAAACACATAAGTCATCAAAACAATCACAAAAATTTATGCTGTTAATGAAATTTACATTCACCATGTGATGATATTAAAATAAAAAAACAATATGAAGTTTCACATCGCCACAGCAGTTTTGAGAGAACAGGAGAAATTCAACGAAACCAAACAAGTAAGACCCATGTGCACAAGTGCTCAATAAGATATACATAGGCAAATACATAGGTCCAATCAGGTAGCATTGTATTTTGGTATTTTCCAAATCTGCATTTTTGGTCAGATCAAAGTCATTCACAAGCAGTTTCAAGTCAAAAGTCCATACGTTTCTTTTTAGCAAGCAGAGCCATTACAAGGTTGCTAGGTTACATTATTAATAGACAATTAGATTAAAAGAAGAAATAAACCTAATCCAGTGTCATTGTATCTGATAAGATATACACTTACCACAATAACTAAATAGAAAGTAATAGAATTCTGCACACTGAGACACTTTTTCTTTATAAAGAAAAACATTTTTAATTAAGGTAGTTTAGAGCTTTGTCAAATCATTAATTCCCAAACCATTAATTAGTAAATGATTTTCATTTAGAAATGTTTATTACGATATAATTAAATAATGAATATGGCTTTTAACTCAACTGTGAAATTGAAATTAAATTTAAATTATAACTAAGAACTTCACATCAGAAGTGATGGACTAAAATAAATACAATGCATATCTGAAAATCACATACAATAACTTTATAGCTGACACATCAGTAACTATTTAAAATGTATAAAATTTTTTATTAAAAGTATAAACACTTTAACATGGTTTAAAAATAAAAGGTTACATTTATTTTGTACCTGTTGGTCCTGGATGTGTAAGAACTGAATTTGTGACGGACCTGTATACACTTTAGAACGTCCACCCTTTTGTTTATCCTATAAACCTTGCAGAAGTTCAAATGCAATGAACAAGGGCTACAGAGATGGCAGAGCCAGTTGCAAGACCCAGTGTCAGGAAGAACGACATGACCACACCTGCTGGTTCTGCAAGCTCACGCGGCACCACTTTGGGTCCATAAATCATGGGTAGAGTGCCCAAGTATCCGTTGGAGAATCCAAGAATGCAGATAAACAGAATAGGGAATATATCATGGGCAAAAAACACCTTGTGCAGGTAATGCCGTGGCTGATAGTTGCAGAACATGAACAGTGGTACCAGCACAGTCCTGCTGAGTGCCATGGCAGGCAACATGCGGCTGGTAGGGCCAGGTACCTGCAGCCAAGCTGTTATCTGTCGCCCAAAGAAGTCAGCCACGTTGTACAGGAAGAAGCTGGTAAGAGGCACAAAGTAGGTGTCACTCCAGGAGCTCCCTGAGTCTTTATCAACTGACTGGATGCCTGAAGATATAGCAGGGAAGATGGTAATGGAGATGAAGAACACGTAAAAGACACATGCACCCAACATCTTAGTCTTTTTTAATATAGGTGTGAGTGGCGGAACAGAGGAGCTAGCTGGACTGATTTGGTGGTCAGATGGTCTTTCAGAAGAGGGAGTGCCATCAGACTTGGTAGCTCCAGTACAAGCTGCCTCCATGTAGTATCTACAACAGATAAACAGAGAGAAGATGAATTAGTAACAAGCATTCCCATTGTTTTCATGCTGAGGCTTTTAGTTCATTAGTATGCTTTGTTTCATATTGTTCTATATAAATAAAAATGTAATCATCCATCTCTCCTTCCAGCCGCCGTCTTTATTGTTATTGGTATGTGCCCAATGTTGGAATGTTGCCCGAAAAATTCTTCCCTTGATAGGCATTAGACTCATGCGAACCCACTATAGGATTAAGTGATCAAGATAATGAGATAGGATGAGATAATAAATTAGTTAGATTTGATTTTTAAGTAATTTGTATGTAACAATCTATCATTTTACACCAAGCGATTTAAAGCAAAGCGATGGCTAACTTCAAAACCCTTATTTTGGGTTTAACCGTTAAACATATTGAAATGCATTCTGTACATAGTCCTGCCTAATATGCATTTACACTTCCTTATCCATGTTGACATGGGGGGGGGGGGGTCAGCAGACATGTCATCAGACCTATGCATGTTAGTTTGTAATGCCTAGCACTTTGCAACCTCTCTTTCTGCTGATCCAGAAACCACAGAAACGTCATGAAACTAGGTCTTCTTGCTGATTGTGCATGAGTGAAACTTGGTGTGATGTTCAAAACCACACATTCTTCACTTCCTAATTCCACTCTCAGTTTAAGGATTTATTTTTTGTTGATACGTTTTTTGATTTGATTTTGACTTGAGAAACTACCTTTTAAATCAGCTGTAGTAACCAAGTTCTGCCAGAAGTATTGTGCAATGCTGTTTCATGGCTAAACAGTAATTATATAAGTCTAAACTAATTTAGAGATGACATCATGTCATGCTGCATGCCAACACACTTTGAGGCATGCACTACTTGCATGTATCATTTGCCATATGTCTCCACTGGCATTCAGGCATCCTGTCATTAGGTTTATACCCTGCTTGTAGTGTTACAACCGATATGGTACATTGATATGAAACATGGAACTGATAAAAAGGTCAATAAGAGGAAGACTGAGCTGTATGTAATTAGGTGGCCAGTAAGATTAATAGACGTTTAAAACTCCATATATTTCCAGGCCAAAGTGACCTCAGGGCTAATAAAAATCCCTCTGGACCTCTTTACTATCTCACTACAAATGAAAGTCTGAAAAAATTAAAAGCATAAAATTGCTACAGTGATCAGGCACTGTGGTCCAGTGCGTGAGAGAGAAGCGAAGACAGACTAAACCACCTTAATAAAAAATCCATGAACAAATCTTTCATTAAAGCAAAATTACTGTGCAGTCCATAAGCCATTACCACTAGACATAAAATAATCATGATCCATTCTGTAAAGTAGAGGAGCTGAGAAATTAGTTATGCTTCTCTAATCAGTAGTGCTGGAGTCACATGCGGCATTGCAAAAACTCTGCCTACTACTCAATTACTGTGTTTTAACTTCTCTAACTGCTTTTCTTGTATACTATCTGTTGAGGCATCACCAGCTTTTCATACACATCACTGCCTGAGCAATAATTAAACTCATTTTCATCAACATTTTTCAAAGGTTTCTTCCTCAAAAAAAAAAAAAAGTTTTTTTCTTTGTCATTGTCCCTTTGACTTGCTCTTCAGGGGTTCAAACTTAAGACACTGTAAAGCTGCTTCGAGACAAAGCACTATTGTGAAAAGTGTTATAGAAAAAAATAAACTTGAAATTTGGGAAATACATATTAAGTAGAGTAAGCAGCAAATTATTACTCTCCTAAAGAATTTTTAACAGATTAACAAACCTGGAGTAATCCAGTTTGGGTAGCAGCAGATACATTATAATGCATAAGAGAATGAAAACGTCAGCAGTAAGGAAGTATGCCAATGCGCTGGTGCTCACATCACCTGCTGCTGCCAAATCCACTATGGATGCCACTGCACTCAGTGTGCCTCCCATGGCCTGACCTGCACACACACACACACACACACACACACACGAGAAAGAAGATAAAAAAAAGAAAGGAAAACTTACTGAAATTAATAAAGACTGTATAAATGTAATAAATAAATAAAAGGGATAAATAAATACAATACAAGAAAATAGAATGAACAACAAAATGTTTTACTGCTGCTGCAAAAATAGAGCCCAAACAGGCCAATATGCCAATGACAGAGCCATTAAAGTTAAAGGGACTTTTTTTTGCTGAATTGATTTCAACTCTTTATACAAATGTTATACTTTGTTTAGATCTAGTAATTAACGGCCTATGCCTTTAATTCAGTGAAATAAAGAGCATCTGTTCTGATCAACAATTTTGATCCATCTTGATTTTTAAAGTCCAATTAAATCAGCATAATGGAAGATGTAAGAACATAAGACTCCCTCCATTTTCTTAGCTTCTTGTCCTGATTACAGTGTTGTTAAAGCCTATCCCAGCCACTTATTGGATGCAACACACAGAATTTCCTAGACAGTTCAACGGGTATTACAGGGCACACACACACACACACACACCTAGGGGCAATTAGTTACTTTCAATCAATCTACCGGATTTACTTTATTGGACTATTGGATGGAACCAAAACTACTAAAGTAATTTGCAAACATACAAGATATAGCAATCGCAATTTCTTTTGAACACAATTTTGTCAGTACCATATGAATCCAAACAGCTTGAAGGCAAGATGCCGTCACCTGCATTTCTACTTGTCTGCAGAGCAGAATCTGCAGAATCATATTCTCTCAGAAATCTGCAGTCTGAATGAATTATGTTGGAGGTCACTCCTAGTGGATTCCTTGCGGTAGCTAAATTTGCAGTTTTCAATTTTATTTTATTAAAAGTATGTTTCAAGTATATTTAATGATGAAACAACTTGCCAAACATCATTTCAATAATTAAAATTTTTCAGCTAAAAATAATGCCAAAACTGAGTTCTGGGTTTTAGGCATCCGGTCATTAGGTTTATACACTGCTTGTAGTGTTACAACCGATATGGTACATTGATCATTGGTCTGAGTTTCTGTTTTAACACAACCGCTAGGTTAATTGATATACTGTACAAGTCTTTGTGGAATCTAGATTCAGAACTGAAGTACTACCTGATATTAGGGCTTGTGATATCCTCATGGGAAAATTGCCACTGATGCCAAAAACACTGCCACTGAAGAAGTTGGAAGCTCCACTGACGACTGCAACACTGGCCAGTGTTCCAGCAAAAAATTGCTTTTGACTGCCAGATACATCCACCTTTACCATGACGGTAGTGATGATGAACACGAGAAAGATCACAGCCAGTGAGGCCAGGATGCGAAACTGAGCAGACAGCCTGGTCTCACACACAAAACACAAATGCACAAAGAACAAATAAGCTGCAAAAGAAAATACATCAAACTATAATAGGTTTATGTTTTCTCCTGAGTGCTACTTTTTAGAAATTGATAAGATCATAAACATTTAACAGTTTTTCTCAGTCAATTTGGTTCATTTCTCAGATCAGAATTGAAATTCTCAAAATTGTTCATTCAATCTCCACATGTCCTTGTCACTTGTGCACATCATAATTGCATTTCTCATTGTGTTTTATTCTACGTTATCTGTTTCTTATGTCATGTTTATCAAAATGTGTTGTACTGATTGTCTGTTGAATTGTCTTACGCTCCAAAACATTTTGGCCTTATGTCATCGCCTAGGTCATTATAAGCAAAAGTGCTGAACATGTTGTCAATCTCTCAGGCATAATTTGTACATTTATTTTACACTTTTTAAAAACTTTTATGTAAAATTTTGGTAATTTGTCCGAAATTGATTGAATTGGGGCGGCACGGTGGCTTAGTGGTTAGCACATTCGCCTCTCAGCGCTAGGGATTCCCGGTTCGAATCCCCATCTGGGTGGAGTTTCCATGTTCTCCCCGTGTCTGCGTGGGTTTCCTCCGGGTTCTCCGGTTTCCTCCCACAGTCCAAAAACATGGATCAAGTTAATTGAATTCTCAAAAGAAAATTGCCCAATTTAGAGTGTGTCTGTGTGAGTGAGTGTGTGCCCAGCGATGAATTGGCGCCCTGTCCTGGGTCTATCTGCCCAGCACCCGAGACGTTCTCCCCTGGATGGGCATGGGGAACCCCACCGCGACCCTAATAGAGGATAAGCGGGAGATAATGAATGAATGAATGATTGAATTGATTGATTAATGCAAAATGCAGAAGACGTGGTCGAAACATCATTGGCCAAAGAGCTACCATTGATGTGCCAGGCCAACGAGGAGGAAACATCACGATGTGTGTGGCTATGTCAGAAAATGGCATGCTTACACATATTCCTATTATAGGGCCCTATAACACACAGCATCTCATCACATTCTTGGACACCCTCTATAGGGATCTCATCCCTGATAATGAGAGAGATGTAGTGCAAGCTCAAATATGTGATCATTTGGGATAATGTGAGTTTTCAGCACGCTAACACCATCAGGCAATGGTTTGCCACTCATCATAGAATGCTGATGGAGTTCCTCCCACCCTATTCCCCATTTCTGAAACCTATTGAGGAGTTCTTTTCAGCCTGGAGATGGAAGGTATACGATCACCACCCACACGTCCAGATAACCCTGCTGACTGCTATGGATGCAGCTTGTGAGGATGCTGCAGATGCCTGCAAAGGCTGGATTAGACACTCTAGAAGATTCTTTCCACGCTGCATTGCAAGTGAAGATATCCAGTGTGATGTGGATAAAAACATGTGGCCCAAAAGAGAGGAGCATCAGGATGAATAGAAAAGAAAGCACTACAGTAATTCCTTAAGTTGTTTTGAGTATTCAGAGTAAGTTTCTAATTTTGTAGTTTTTCCTTTGTTCCATATAGTGCAGGCAAAGTGTTGTGTCGTTCCTGAACTTCAATTTGATTTTTTGTCAACAGATTGCAGTGCTGTTAGAAAATAATACAGCAAAGAATATTACTCTAAATTTGATTCCAGTCCAATTTCTTGCTGTCCATCTCCCACATACAGTCATGTGTAACTTTAGTGCTCTGTAAGTTTGTATTTGTGTGTAACCTGGACTATTTCAATTGATATGCCACAGAATGTGCAGCGTTCTTGTAAACAAAAGCTTAAATAGTTTCCATCAGAATATGCTTACAGTCTTCACTGTTGCACTGACAACATGACTAAGTAGTTTGTCTGCCTTGTCGTAGGCAATAGCACACAGACAAGATATTTTGATGGTGCTGACAAATTGATTGACCTAAATATTTGCTTTTGAGGCAAAAACAAAGAATTTTGAGTGAAGTATGTCCTTTTGCAGGTATTTCATTGAGTTTTGCTGTTTGCACTAACTCATTTATCCATCCATTATCTTCCGCTTTATCCTCTATTAGGGTCGCGGTGGGGTTCCTCATGCCCATCCAGGGGAGAACGTCTCGGGCGCTGAGCAGATACACCCAGGACGGGGCGCCAATCTATCGCTGGGCACACACTCACTCATGCAAACACACTCTATAGGGGGCAATTTGGAGAACTCAATTGACTTGATCCATGTTTTTGGACTGTGGGAGGAAACCAGAGAACCCAGAGGAAACCCACACGGACACGGGGAGAACATGGAAACTCCACCCAGATGGGGATTCGAACCAGGAATCCCTAGTGCTGAGAGGCATGCGGCCCTGTGCTAAGCCATCTAGTGCTAAGCCACTGTGCCGCCCTGTTTGCAATAACTGTTTTGAGAAATGCACTTGTTGTGATGCCAATGTAAACCATGATGTAAGAAATGTACCAAATCAACTGAGAAAAACTGTAATATAATTATAATTATTACATACTTATTCATTCATTCATTCATTCATTCATTATCTCCCGCTTATCCTCTATTAGGGTCGCGGTGGGGTTCCCCATGCCCATCCAGGGGAGAACGTCTCGGGCGCTGGGCAGATAGACCCAGGACAGGGCGCCAATCCTTTGCTGGGCACACACTCACTCACACAGACACACTCTAAACGGGGCAATTTTAAGAATTCAATTAACTTGATCCATGTTTTTGGACTGTGGGAGGAAACCGGAGAACCCGGAGGAAACCCACGCAGACACGGGGAGAACATGGAAACTCCACCCAGATGGGGATTCGAACCGGGAATCCCTAGCGCTAAGAGGCGAACGTGCTAACCACTAAGCCACCGTGCCGCCCTATTACAAACTTATTTTAATATAATTTTTTTATATGCAAACGTAAAGACTCAAATAATGAGGAACTGAGAAACAATATGCTCAGCTTTTCAAAACACTATTTTGTGCATAAAATCCTTTGTCATTTCAGTTCACAAGCAGCAGATCTTACACCACACACACAGTGCATTAAACTGTTCTGAGAAATTAGAGATATAAGAGGGAATTACCTGTTTACCAGGAGGTAGTTGAGGATGAGGCATAGCACAGAAGGAATCGTTGATGCAATGGCAAGGTAGCTCTCAAAGTAATCCTGTCAAAATACACACAGCTCCTGTTTTTCTAAATGTAACTTATTGGGCAAAAAATAACAAGTTATACATTAAATTAGCTATTTACGCTTGTATGGTATTAAATTATTCTGAACATATACTAAAACCCATATATATATATATATATATATATATATATATATATATATATATATATATATATATATATATATATATATATATATATATATATATATACTAGCTTTAAATGCAAGTATGTTTTTCATTAAACAATAAATTCACACATTGAAAAACTCAATTGCAACGGTCAATGTAAAATAATTATCTTCAGCTGAATTATTCAGAATCAATGTGTACAAACATCAACACTAAACCACTAGAACTTAATTTAAACATCCTCTAAAACACAAAGTCATCATTTTTGTAAACTGCTGCTTATATTAGAAAGATAATGATAACTGGGGCATTCTGTTCACATGTGCTAATGTGGTCATTACTGCTCATATTAACAGGAGAGCCATTTTTTCCAAAGACAAAGCTGAGTTACTGGCTTTTAGAATCACAGACAGTGTACATAGTGGGATAGCTAACATTTTAGCAAATGACTTAAAGGCATAATACAAACATATATCACCATATAAAATGTAATGTAATGTTAATTATATTTCATTTAGAATTTTTATTTCTTATTAATTACAGGTATCCATTTACTCTGTCGTGTGTTAATATTCTGGCGTACATTTTTATTACTTACACTGAGGTCGTTGTCATGCTCCTGATGGCCTGCTGAGCTGGAGTTGCTACTCAGCTTATAAAGCCAGTAGTGCTTGGCTGTGATAAAGAAGTTCCATGGCAGCAGAGAGCCAATGCCCAACAAAAAGAAAATATAGTAAACAAGATAGTAGGAGTCTTTAGGACAGCGGCGGGTGAGTAGTGGCACTCCATCCTCTTTCTCACACTCCTCCTCTGACCTCTCCTCATTAGACATGGAGGTATGAAGTGAAGAGATGTATGAAGAGTTCAGACTGGCATGGTGGTGTTCTGCCCCTTCCATCATTCAGAGAAAGAAAGGAAATAAAAAGGAGAACCGGAAATAAAAGGAAAAGTGGGCAGAAAAATAAGAATCAAAAAAGAAACTCTGGGATAAATATAAGGGGAAGGTTGGAGAGTGCTAAAAAAGAATAAAAAAGGGAATAAAGCTTATATACAACTTATACACTGTTTATGACTTACAGACATATACAGTACATACACACACATTTACAATAATTATTTTATCAACATAGACACACAAACCTTTGTTTCTCCTCTAAGAGCCAGTAATGCAGCACCACACATAAGTAGCTGAGTGAGACAGAAAGAGAAAAATAAAAATCATATTTTTGAGCAAACAAAACTACTTCATGGAAAGTTTGTTAAATTGAGAAAATATATAACCACCAGTTTATAACATGAATGCAGATCCAATCAGAGACTCAACAAAGTCTGGTAAAATTTTGTTATTTTAATAATCAAAGAAGCTCAATGAGTAAAGCTAGCAGCAGACTAATACTAAAAACAATTAAAGTTATTATAGAAGTTGATGTTAACATCAATTCAGTTGAAGAAACTAACAGACCAACTATAGTGAAAGCAATAATGTTAAGTTTTCAATCAGTGTGTTCATTCATTTTTTTTGAGTAAGATGTCTAGTAATAAAAAGGTATAGCCAGTGATCGCCGCAAAATAAACTGCATCAGGGTAAATGCAGTATTTACCTGTTAGGGCTCATTCTGTATTAATTACAAACTTTTTTAATTACAAAACTAAACAATCCAGAGTGGAAGGGACCAGAAGATGTGGTAAAGCATATTGTTATTTAAAACGCTATGTGTGGTTTAAAAAAGTTAAAACCATTACCCTCTTTGCTTCATTATTGAACCCAATTTGGCATTAGGATTAAAATAGTTCAAGTTCATTTACTGAAATAGTGCTTTTTACAATAGTACGATTTCTCAAAGAAGCTTCACGTTATCATAAGCCTAAACCCCTAAAGAGCAAGCTTAAACAGCAAAGAAAAATTTGTTTTTAAATAAAGAAATCTGATGAGAACCAAGGCTAAATCTCCTTAAATCTGTTGAATCAAAACTAAATTAACTGACTGAGCTCAGTCAGATTTAGTTGGAAATCCATCTGATAAAAGTGCTTAATGATAATTGTAGTAACATCCTGGCAGGATTGCAAACACGCTGGTCAAATAGAGATATTGTTTTGCAGGAAGGTAAAACATTTTTCCCCATGTGCAAATGTTGTGGAAACTGGGTTTGACTATTTTTTTCCCCCTTGTTGATCCATCCATCCCACCCTGACTAACAACTCAGTTTTACATACTACATCAAGGCCCAAAAGGATTTTACTTTGCATTACAAGCAACATTTTTTCCCCTTTTCTTTTCTTTTTTTTTTTTTTTTAACCACCAATACCATTTTATGCTGTATTTACAGTTCTACATGGTGTGGTACTAAAACCTTTAGAATGGGTTAAACATGATGGTTTGTTAGAAAATCGCACATTTCAGTTAAATTAAGTTGTATATAACAGGGGAATATCTAACAAAAATAAATTAAAATTAAAGATATTAATGGTACTTATCTCAAGACACCATAATGGAAAGATCTTAAATGTTGGTGCTTCCCTATACATCTTATTTAAAAATCTTTAACAAATAATACAGACATAAAAAGTGAGAATGGAGCAATATGCTAAATGATAATAAATAAAAAGAGCAAATAAAATATGATTTAGGTACCGGCAAATAACTTTAACAACATGACACTGGCAAAAAAAAAAATTCAATGTATTTTTTGGTAAAAAAAGTTGGTTAAATTACATTATATAGTATGCTGAACACTTTCGACGTATTTATCTTACCACAATCTCGCAATAAAAATCTTAAAGACGAATGTCTCACTTGACATTAATGATTTGAATAAACCTCTCAGACAGTCTGAAACAATCCTGCATGAACTCGTGACCTTATGCAATTATAAAGTTATCATATGATGGGCCTTTAACAGTCTACATCTACCATCTTACTGAGAATCAAACGGAAAAATAAAACACAGCTAAAGAGATGTGACTCTATTCATTAACAGTAGAATGACTGTGTCCAGTCAATAGTCAGATCATAAGATAAACAGACTGTGTACAGTTTTTAAAAATAGGTCATATTATTTCATGGACCATATGTTTACCCCAAGGCTACAATCAGTGTCAGTTCCTCACTACAGGATTCAGTCATTCCAAATTCATTTTGTGTTTTTAAAAACATGACTGGTGATTACAGATTTTGAAATGTTTAACTGTTATTTCTAATTTTAAAAATGGTTCCCACTGTGATACATTTTAAAACACTTACCTCTAACTACTAACTACTGAGTAATTCAGAGGGATGTGCTTTTACAACTTTCAAAGATAGTTCAAATTTATTTACATCATGCATTAATGTAGGAAAGAGTAAATGGCTTTCAAACTTCGAAGTAGCTAATTTTAACAGAAATACTACATATACCATTTCTTCATACTCATGTTTATATAAATTAAAACCACAATACACTTACTCTTTTATTTATCTTAATCCTTTGAAATCAGGTTAACCACTTTTAGGATTTACTGAGGAAGTTAATTATGTCGATGTGCTGGAGACATTCTCTGACGTCATGATTAATCGCGTGTCTGTGTATTTGTTCTGTTTTTATTAAGAGCGAAGAGGTAGATTACATTTATTTGTTTTTATCTATGAAATAAGAAGGGACTCTGTGAACTGATTAATGTTCCATGCTGTAGCTGTCTGAGTAAAATAAACTTGTTCATCAGTATTTATACCTGAAGCTGTTCAAAAGAAGGTACTTACCAAAGTCTTTAGTGACACGGGTTTCCTCCTGTTCCATAGTAATTTGTTAATATTAAAACTAAAAAAGGAATCAGTTAAATAAAAAAAATATATATATATATAAACTATAGATTTAACATTTTTAATCAACAATCATAACAGCACCAGTTTAAGCAACGTTTCTCTTTGGTCGTCCTTTGACTCGGTGTCAAATTAAAAGTTCGGAATAAGTAGAAACAAACGATTGTAAAACGGGCAACGTTTCAATACACGCCTATTCGACCTTCCCCTATCCACCTCCCCTTAAAAGAAATCACGAGGATGTAAACGCTGTAAGGTCACATACCGTGGAACGTTGTATTCCGCGCTTACCAGAGAACAGCACATTTAAATATAGCAATAAAACATTATTAACAAATAATGTTTTTTTTTATCACATAACAACACTCGGATGACTAAGAGCTCCCCAAACATTTATAGCAACCAAGGGTCCCATGCCCATCCAGGGGAGAACATTTCGGGTGCTGGGCAGATAGACCCAGGACAGGGCGCCCAATCTATCACTGGGCACACACTCACTCACACAGACACACACTATATGGGGCAATTTGGAGAACTCAGTTGACTTGATCCATGTTTTTGGACTGTGGGAGGAAACTGGAGAACCCGGAGGAAACCCACGCGGACACGGGGAGAACATGGAAACTCCACCCAGATTAGGATTCGAACCGGGAATCCCTAGTGATGAGAGGCGAACGTTCTAACCACTAAGCCACCGTGCCGCCCTCTTAATATTGTATCATTGAATATTATTTTGTCATAATCTATAAAAAACATTCGTTCATTTATTCATTATCTCCCGCTTATCCTCTATTAGGGTCGCGGTGGGGTTCCCCATGCCCATCCAGGGGAGAACATTTCGGGTGCTGGGCAGACAGACCCAGGACAGGGCGCCAATCCATCGCTGGGCACACACTCACTCACACAGACACACTCTAAACGGGGCAATTTTGAGAATTCAATTAACTTGATCCATGTTTTTGGACTGTGGGAGGAAACCGAAGAACCCGGAGGAAACCCACGCAGACACGGGGAGAACATGGAAACTCCACCCAGATGGGGATTCGAACCGGGAATCCCTAGCGCTGAGAGGCGAATGTGCTAACCACTAAGCCACCGTGCCACCCCTATAAAAAACAATCTATGATATTTAGGCAAATCGTAAAATATTAAAGCATTCACACTTCTAAAAATTTAGTCTGTAAACACAGTTGGTGGTGCAATTAATAAATGCAAGTTCAAGCTGTATAATGTGAAAAAAGAAGCCACGTGTGAACAAGAACTGAAATGTAAATGTTTTACAATGTATTATGCCAAATGAAAAACTATTCTGTTGTCAGATGAATCAAATGTTTATAATTCTTTTTGCAAAAAAATTAGATGCATGTTCTGTGGACTAAAGATGAAAAGGAACATCCAGCTTGTTATCAGGGCACAGTTTAAAAGACTGCATATCTGATGGTATGGAGTTGCAATAGAGGACCTCCACACGTTTACAGACATTTAAAAGATGAAGCAATGCTTCACTATGGTGAAAAATTGCCCGTTTTTTCAGCTTAATAAAAATGTGTTGCTTATAATTTCCATGAAATGGTAAAATGTCTCAGTTTAGAGATCTAATATTTATGTTCTTTTCGTTGTAATGTATGGGTTTATGAGATTTGCAAACCTTTTTTTGTTTTTATTTAAATTTAACATTTAAGTGTTTGGAATTGTGGTTGTATGTTTATGTTAATGGCCCCAACAAAGATAAGACGAGACGGTTTTTGTCATTGCAAAGTGTGCAACAAAATTGAGCAGCCATCCTTCAGGTGCTTACATTTAAAATATTTTTTTATGAACAAATAAATTACAAAAAACACAAATTTAAGAAACATGGCGCCGACTTAAAATTATAACACAACTTTAAAGCTTGTAAATAAATCAAGAAGAGTAAGTTTTTTTTAGTTTTTTTTTTTTTTATGGTAGCACTGTATCCATTAAGGGGGGCATTCATATTTCGTAATATTGCCAATATCATTTAAGTGATATTTATTGAAAGGGTTATTTACTTATATTAGATATTATGTTATATTTTTTGCCAATATGGTGAAAATGCAATAAACAAATTCAATTTATTTTCTCGGTCTCGTTCCTGGGCGTCACGGTGGCTTAGTGGTTAGCACGTTCGCCTCTCAGCACTAGGAATTCCCGGTTTTCCATGTTCTCCCTGTGTCCGCGTGGGTTTCCTCCGGGTTCTCCGGTTTCCTCCCACAATCCAAAAACATGGACCAAGTCAATTGAGTTCTCCAAATTGCCCCATATAGAGTGTGTCTGTGTGTGTTCCCAGTGATAAATTGGCGCCCTGTCCTGGGTGTATCTGCCCAGCGCCCGAAACGTTCACCCCTGGATGGGCATGGGGAACCCCACCACCGCGACCCTACTAGAGGATAAAGCAGAAGATAATGAATGAATAATGGTCTTGTTCCTCTAAAACGCGTTTTAACTTTAGGATCCTTTTATTTTGAAATGTACTGTAGCGGAAAACGCGTAATGCTTTGCGCTTCAAGGCTGTGGCACGCTCATAAGACTTGGTATTAAGGTAAAAAAAAAAGTATAAAAAAAGTTTTTATTTTTAAACATATGTGAATTATAGGAAATATAAGAGAAGTGTACTTGAATATATAAGCTATTTGTCTTTACGTATGTGAGTATGTAAAGCTGAATGTTCCCGTAGTGCCGCGTGGTTGTAGTTAAGATTAGCTGGGTCCTAAACTCCACCCACCAACAGAACGGTACGCTAGTTTGTGTATTTGTGTTGCTTCGCGTGCTTTGGAATTGCATTTGGTTTCTGTGATTATATGTTGTTTTTTTTCTCTCTGCTTTAATAATATGTAACAGTTTCGTTCAGTTTACGTGGCCTTTGTGTCATTGTTTTGTTTCAGATGATGGCTGAAGCATCGATTGAAGATTATCCAACCGAGATCAAAGAGTACCTGGACTCCTTTGATGCATCAGTGACTAATGTCCAAGATATCATACAGACCTTCATGGCTGTGTCTAAAGGGGAACATCTGAAGGTTAATATACACTCATATTCACTCTTGCCTCTTGCATATTTTTAAAGTGAGGTGCGATATCCACCAAATCTTCTTGTTATTGTTATTGCTATCATTACTATAGTTATAGTAATTATTGTTATTACTATTATTACTGTTAACATTTAATTCGCATTACATTGCCTTTCATTGTCACTACATAATCATAGTATTTAAACTTTTTTACTGTTACATTCTGTTACATCACACTGCATTTCACTTTTTATGTCTAAATGTCATAAATGTCTGTAACCGTGGGACAGCGAGGAACATAATTTCAATTACTTTGTATGTATAGAACATGTGAAGGAATTGACAATAAAGCCTACTTTGAATTTGAAGGTTACAACAATCAATCAGTAGGAAGTGTACTGTTGCTTGGCCGTTGCTTTAAACAACTTCAGCACATCTGCATTACGGGACATCACTAATCTCTCACACTGCTCTGCTGAGGTGTTCCCCTCTTCTTTTAGTGTCTTCCACAAGTTCAGTTCTGTTCCTGTTTTGGGTTTCTTGGAGATAACCTCATCACCAAGTATTTTTCTACTTTTTCTATAAGTTTTCTATTGGGTTTATATCAGGACATTTCATTGTTTCAATGTTTTTAGTTTCAAGAAACTGCTTTACCTGTTTTGTTGTGTGACAGACAGGGGGTATGACAGCCCTGTATGAAGATTGCTGACTGATTGAGGGATGAACACAAAGAAGGAAGCACGTGTTTGATGAAGAAGGCTCTGATAAACACCTGCATTCAATCTGTCATGTAGCTGTACGAGAGGTCCAACTCCTGCTGCCCAAAACATTCCCCAAACCATGATACTTCCTCCTCCACCTTTCATTAACTTTACACACTTTGGGTTCAGTCTCTTCCCAGTTTGTCAACAAACAATGTTTCCCAACATATTAAACTTGCTTTCATCACTAAAATGGTGATAGACCACTTCTCCCACTGTCCACCCAACATTCTCCTCAGCAAAGGTTTGGGGAATGTTTTGGGCAACAGGAGTTGGACCTCTCATACAACTACATGCAGGTGTGTATCAGAATCTTCTTTAACAACACGTGGTTCCTTCCTTGTGGTTATCCCTCTATCAGCCAGAAATCTTCATGCAGGACACTGCCCCCTCTCTGTCACAAAGGAAAACAGGTAAAACAGTTCCTGATTTATAGACAGTTGATCATGATTCATTTGACGTTGCTTGCACCTTGTCATCGTACATTCTACGGGACATCACTAGTCTCTCACACTGCTCTGCTGAGGTTTTTCCCTCTTTTAGTCGCTGTGTCGCTGATGCTTATTATGACCTGCCAACTATACCGCATTGGTGGGAATGAGAAATAAATTTGCATCTTTGAAAGCAATTGCAGCAGATTGTTTTTAAGGATAAAATGAACATTTCTTTTTATTATATCCTTCAACATATCAAATAAATGGCAGCTGTACATGAATATGACAATTCGTATCAGATATCTACACTTATCAACAATCCAATGGAACAGAGAACTTGATCTTCTGAGGTGGCTGAACTTTAGCCTGACGATGTAAATGATCCTAATGTTTTTAACTGTTCTGTGTTTTTTATTTTAGCTTGACCCACTTGAGCAAGCCAAATTGGACCTAATGTCAGCATACACACTCAATTCTCTTTTTTGGAGTAAGTTTTTTTATTAATATTTGCAGTAAATTAGAATTATCTCCAGACAAGGCAGGACAAAGCTGATTAAACTGTTACATTTTAGTGTATTTGGTGACTCAAGGAGTAAACCCAAAGGAACATGGGATTAAACAAGAACTGGTGAGTTAACTTTCTGCAGTCTGTATCTTGTCTTTTCTTGTAGTTGCTACTGCATTGTTTTGTTGCAGAATCTTCTGACACTAAAAATCTTATATATATATCCATTAGAATTGTAATGAAACAAAGCCACTTTGAGGTTTACTTTTAAAAATGTTGCATTATACATTATAAAGACGTATTATTCGATTGCAAGGGGCACATGAAGCTCTTTTTTTTTTAAATTTATTATTTTTTTAAAATTATTTTATATTTTGTGTAACCTATTGCAACAACAGACCCTGTTTCCCGCCTTTTGAGAAAAATAATTTGCTATCAGCCAGGCCAAAGTTTTAGCTCACTAGTGACAAATTCGGGCTTACAAAAAGGTTCTTGTTTTTTGCTTTCACTAGAAAAATCAACATTTTATTACGTGGTGTTTGTGCTTTAGCTTTACTTGGTCGTTAATGGGGCGGCACGGTGGCTTAGTGGTTAGCACCTTCGCCTCAGCACTAGGGATTCCGTGTTCGAATCCCAATCTGGGTGGAGTTTCCATGTTCTCCCTGTGTCTGTGTGGGTTCCCTCCCAGTTCTCCTGTTTCCTCCCACAGTCCAAAAACATAGATCAAGTCAATTGAGTTCTTCAAATTGCTCCATATAGTGTGTGTCTGTGTTAGTGTGTGTGTGTGCCCAGCGATAGATTGGCACCCTGTCCTGGATATATCTCCCCAGCGCCTGAGACGTTCTCCCCTGGATGGGCCCCCCCCTGCACGACCCTAATAGAGGATAATGTATTGATAGTTGTAAATACTATTGAAGAAAAATTAAGACATGATCTACAAGGATCGGCCAAACCGCATAAACTACATGCACAACTATGACCCCTTAGAAGTCTCTATAAAAATAATTGATGAAACATTTTAAATTGTACTTATGAAAATATACTGTAAAGAGGGGTGGTTACGAATTAGGATCGAAAACAGGATTTCTCACGGACAGGAACGGGCTTTATTAACCGACAGTATTTAAAATCATATTTAAATATACAACAACCGTGTAGCTCGCCAAATATCCCGTTCCTGTCCGGTCCATGAAAGCTCTATCCCCGCGGCATGTGATGTAACTGCTTATAAAGGTTGCACAGAGCAGCGTCAGGTATGCTAATTACTCAATGAATAACGCCGTCTGCTCCGCGTTTTCTCTCTCTAGTTCAATTGTGCTACTGTCACATACACATTTTGATTTGAGACAAATTAAAGCTATATGTGATTATTTACATTAAAATGTGGTTGTGGTAACAGGCACTTTAACGCTTCATTCATTCATTTATTCATTATCTCCCGCTTTATCCTCCATTAGGGTCGTGGTGGGGTTCCCCATGCCCATCCAGGGGAGAACATCTCGGTCGCTAGGCGGATAGACCCAGGACATCGCTCGGCACACACTCACTCACACAGACACACTCCATATGGGGCAATTTTAGGAAATTCAATTGACTTGATCCATGTTTTTGGACTGTGGGAGGAAACCGGAGAACCCGGAGGAAACCCACGCAGATGTGGGGAGAACATGGAAACTCCATCCAGATGGGGATTCGAACCGGGAATCCCTAGCGCTGAGAGGCGAACGTGCTAACCACTAAGCCACCGTGCCGCCACTTTAACGCTTCAACAGGCTAAATATATAACACCAGTGTTTAATATATCATTATTTACATGCTGAGATGTCGTAATACAGCTGCTTGGTTTAATCAGACTGGCATGCTTAGTGACTCTTAAAGATCAAATACACCTCTCTGACCACAGAGCACAAATCATAAGACAGTTATGAATAAGACATGTACATGTACACTGCACTGAAAAAATAACCTCAAACTTAAAATTTTGTAAGGACACTTACGAAATTGTAAGGATACAATTTTTTTTTTTTAACTATACTATACATTAGCATCAATCATTACTTCAATTGCTATAGCACTAATTATATGTGCATATAAATTTTTTATCTGAATAGTGTATTAGTGGTTTATTGCTTTAGATTTCTGTATACACCAGATTTTGTACTTTACAGGAACGAATCCGGACATGCATGAATAGGGTGAAGGAGATTACTGATAAGAAAACTGCCGCACGCTTGGACAAAAATGCTGCATCTCGATTTGTCCGGAACGCACTGTGGGACGGGGAGGATAAAAAAGTCAAGGGGACCCTGGAACAACAAAACAAAGCTAAGCAAAGGAAACAAAAATAAGACACAGCACAAAAAGATTATGGTCCATATGCACTCAGTGTTTGTCTTCAATTGCATTTCTTTTATTACAACATACAAAGTTTTGTTAACATATTATGCTGTTTTTTTAAAACTCATTTAATCTATGTTGCACAACAACTAACCATAGCTAAACCGAATTAGATAAAATGTCACATGATGCCTTCTAATCACTTGAGACCAGCTGCAGTATCTTTAAGCTACTGCTCTTCTGAGATGATGACCTATTGACTGTCTTTGGGATTTGCCTGTGGATGTCTTTGAAATTGATGATGTTCAAGCCAAGCATCTCCAGACGATGGGGCAAACTCTATGTTAAACCAGTTTTGTTTGCTTAAGACTTTCTTTTTTTTTTTTTTTTTTTTTTTTTTAAATTATTATAAATTTTTTTAGTAGGTGCTTTGACTAAAGGACTGTTTGCAATCGGGTCTTTAAAGAATTTGTTTGAGGGGATTGAAGACAAGGTGCTTAGCTGATCCATACAAATCCTTAAACTAGTCTAATTTATCATTATTGTCTGACCTAAGATGTGCACTTTGTACTAAAGTGGCTGCAGACAAATTTTCATGGAAAACTTTTCCAGTAGATTGAAGGATGTTATGCCTGAAATACCCCTTGTTAATGGAAACTATATAAATATCCCAAATTCGTAAGTGTGATACCAGATGTCCATATACTTTTTTGCCATGTGATGTGTTAACAGCTAGAATTTCAGATCTGCAGACCATAATGAAAATCACGCTGTGATCTGTCAGTGTGCAAACTGTGCAATCAGGTATTCCAACAACAATTAAAGGCTCTCTTGTCAGAAACGTTCAGAGTCTTTGAAGTTTGTTTACTTAACTATAATTCGTTTCAGAAACTCAGTGTGTCTGCTAATTGAAAATGTGTTTCTAGTTTTGGTAATTTTGCATTTTCATGCCTAAGTATGCTGCAGTCGACCTTGACTGAGTGCTCTTTGTTTTCATCCAAATGACTGTCATAGATGTTTACAGTTCTAATCATAATATTTTATTCTTGAAACTGTTCCTCTGCGGGTTATATTGTTGAGCTGATCATTTTCTCCCCACGTTTGTTGATAGTTAAGATGTCTTTCACTGGGCCTGACAAAAGCGTCAAAATCATGGCTCATATTGAAAAAACATACTTTATTGTCCGTCAATGCCCTTGAAGCCTATTTGTGACCATATGTGCTTACAAGTCAGAAATGAGCTCACTAACCAGGCATTCAGGATGAAGCCAACTTAAACAAATGCTCTTGTATCCAAAGTCATACATTTAAAAAGTTAATTCCTTTTTCTTGACGTTTATTTGCTTTTTGTGGTTTGTTTATAGAAGCTTAATGGAAGTAAATTTAATCAAAAGTGACGCATTAAGGCAGGTTAAGGCCAGCAGAGGGCAGTGGCACATGCACACTGAAAGTTTGTTCATACATGGGGTCTCATTCTTAAAGCGCAGTTTAATATGTTTGGAAGGGTAGTGGGGAAGTGGATGGTGCCTGGAAAATTGGAGGGTCTGTGAGACTAATTAAAGGCGTAGAGGAGGAGAGATTCATAATGGCTATTGTTGGCATTGCTTCAGGGTTTAATTAAAGAACCTCCTGTCTAATGATGTGATGTGGGATATTGCATTCATCTTAAAGCCCTTTAGCAAAACTGAACAAAAGAAATTCAAAACTTAAAAGAGAAGGTCAATCAGCATGGTGGTTGACAAGGGGGAAACTGTCAGCCTGCACCGCTATAGTAGGAAATAAGTTGTGCTTTAAAACGTGAGTAGAGAGCTGTTTCCACAGCATACAGCAGAATGTTAAGATGCAGCTGAATATTTCATATTTAATCCAGTCTGTTATCAATTGTTATTTCTTACAGGTCCGAGACCTTTCAAACAAACATTCAATGTTAGCAGGAATAAAATCCTGTCAGCACAACACTAAATAATAATTAGAATATATTTGTTTAGCGGGTGGCACGGTGGCTTAGTGGTTAGCACGTTTGCCTCTCAGTGCTAGGGATTCCCGCTTCGAATCCCCATCTGGGTGGAGTTTCCATGTTCTCCCTGTGTCCACGTGGGTTTCGTCCGGGTTCTCCGGTTTCCTCCCACAGTCCAAAAACATGGATCAAGTCAATTGAGTTCTCCAAATTGCCCTATGTAGAGTGTGTTTGTGTGAGTGTTTGCCCAGCGATAGGTTGGCACCCTGTCCTGGGTGTATCTGCCCGGTGCCCGAGATGCTCTCCCCGAGATGGGCATGGGGAACCCAACCGCGACCCTAATAGAGGATAAGGCGGAAGATAATGAATGAATGAATGAATGAATATTTGTTTAGCAACAACATGATTAATGTTATAGTTCTGTGATTTAAAAACTCTTTGGAGTTTTCTAAAAAGAAGATATTTTCATTACATGTACTCATTAAAATCTAAATCTAAAATCTAATTAAAAGTTTTAGAAGAAAAACAATAACCCTGTAAGGATCAAACAGAAACAAAAAATTTATGAGTTTATGGTTGAATCCTTAACCAATTTTGATGGATGTTTTAAGGTCCAGTACTGCCAGTATGTCCCAACTGAGCCTTTAAGAATCATTCTTTACTATAAAATGCTGGTGTTTAGCTGCTTGAATATGTAACAGCAGTTGAACATGTACTTCATTTAAAATAACCTAACCTTTTTAATGTGTTGTTCACTTGTAAACTGCAGTAAATACACGATGTACCAATTGGAATATCCATTACCAAGCATTTTGGTGGAAAATGTCCCAAATTTACAAGAGCTATTTTAAAAGAAATGGAGAAATAATGCAGATAAAACATTATACCAGTAGGCAAGATAGTCAGGATTCTAAAGACATCGTACTTTTGTCTTTATAGCACATAATTGATGGTTATGGTACAATAAAACTTTAAAAATACTGGTAATTTTAATTTTGGTATTTTAACATTAAAGTGCATAGCTGACATATATACATACAATATATAATTATTCAGCCTTATAGTTGTAAATTCCTATGCATTTGCCCTGAATGTGCCATATTGCAAGACTCAGCTATTTTGTAGCCAGACCTTATAGCATGGTGAATAATATTCTGTAGACCGAAAAGAAAATATTGTTGTATGGTAGGTAATATCATCAGAAAAACGGATTCATGTGTTTATATATGCTATATATTATTTGTAATAAAAACTTTATTCTGGATTGTTCAGTCCTTGAACAACCCTTGAACAAGTCTAGTATAACCCTAATTATTATATTTGATGTCTCGTATCACTAACATTACATCTTTAACATTTTGCCGTATTATCTGCTCTGTATTATCCAAATTTTGGGCATAGTCACACATGGTTACAATATGTGTTAATATACACCATTTTCTTTCTTTACTCTCTCTGATGCATTCAGTAGGACTGCCAAGTGCAGGACATGTGATGGGACTAATAACAAACCGATGTCACTCTGAACTAGGGTTCATGTAAAATCTGGTCCTAATAACAGAATCAGGGGCAGTACATATGTGTACAGAGGAAATGGGCCTTAAATTCGAGAAGAACAAAAAGGTAGTAAATGGGTGATGTATGATTTCTAAATCAAGGTGAGTCTGGGTAAAAATACATTTTTTAAATTTTTTTATTGTATATTAAAAATTTTAATGTTTCTACCTTTTGCAACCGGAAAATATTAAGAAGCATCTTGTCTGAGGACAAAAAAAATTGTCTTCATTGCGTTTAGCTGCATTTGAATATCCCTAGGTTGAGTATTATCACCGATTGGGAATCATGGACATTATTGCATGATGGTAGTAAAAAAAAAATTAACAGTTCTAAAATTTTAAATAAATTACAAATAATAGTGAAGTGTTCATACTGCATCTTGGAAGTAATATAAAAAGTATATATTTGAAAGAAAATTAATTCAAAATAATTAATAAAAAAAAAGGTTTCTGTATTCAGCTCTACATGGCAATTGTTATGCTATATCTATAGATTGGTGACAAACCTGAGATTGATCCTAAGTTGTGGCTTTCTGTTATGCTGTTTTAATGTAAAGTAAACAGTGTTGCCATTGTTCGATTTTATTGTATAAAAGTTGTTTTTTTCTGTTAACAGTGTGCAGAGTCTCATGCTCGCTTTTTAGTTGTTGGAACAGGACCCGATTGATCCCATTACAGTGATGCCTGGGAAAACAAATGGACATCAAGGTTTTTAGAGCACCCTTGAACCCCCCAGGTTTGCATTCTGTAAAGCCTTACTGGCTTTAGCATTGGCTCTAAACAAATGTGACCCCAGGGACAGCACTAGAGTTGGGGGTGTATAATATGAATGATGGAGCAGTGCTTAGCTCACGGGCTGTTTACACTAGCTGTGCTGACATTCTTCCCCTTCATTTGTGCCACCTTCTTTTCACCTTGTGCTGCACTGATGGCTAGATTCATCAAGATAAGAGACTTTTATTTACCCTCACCAGGCGGCACAGGACAAATTGCGCTTATGAAAGTCAGACTCGGCTGGAAGTCTGGCCCTGGGCCACTGAAGTCTTGGAAGATTTCTGTGCAGCCTTTCTTTCTTGCAAGTTATTTCTCTCTCTATTAACTTTATTTTTTATTTTGGACTTTTAAATAATTACAGCTTGCAATGAACTTGAGGATAAAATGCATGTTAAGTGAAATGGTGTCACACTTTGAGCCAGTTATTTAATTAGACTCCTCCTTATACAGCCCACCTTTAGGATTACAGGATTTAGATACCATCAGTGTGATCTGAAGATAATTTAAGGACAATCATTGTACAATTACATACCTTATAATACACAATTGTTCAAAAGCAATAATGGCTACTTAGTTTCTCTGCTCCTCTGCCTTGGCCCTATTCCTGTGGGTGTCCTCACACGGTTAGGCAATGTGTAATGGATTTGCTGCTGTTCATGAAGTCTGACAGTGGTTTATTCAGCAGACCTAAGCGGATAGGAGCACAGCTGTCAGAACATATGTTTTCCCCAGGAATTTTTCCCACCTTTAGATTGAAACCCATGAAGGCCGATTTCTCCCGAATGACAAATTAGTGTTTCAAGAAGTGGTCGTGCACACACGCACAGGTGTGGCGTGTGTTGTGAGTGGAGAGAACAGGATAAAATCGGTTCTGTGATTTCCTCAGTAGTTCAAGACAGCTGGCTAGAGGCAAGCAGCTGACCAGTTTTCTTAGTAGCACCATTATCTCCTAACAGTTGCAGAAGGCCTTGGTCATGGATATACACCATGTCATACCACTTTAAACTGCTTCAAGTGATTATTTCCATAGGGCAGATTTGTTATGTATGATTAAAAACGTACCAGAGTTAATCAGTACACAACCTTTGTATTAGCTGTGTTTTTAAAATAGCATGCTATAAATAATGTTTGAAAAGAGTGGGATAATCCTTTTTATAATTTAAAATCTATCAGAAAAGAGCAGTTTTGGACTTGCCTGTGTTCAGTGGCCCCATACTTTGCTGGCTAATGAAATAAAATCTTTATAGAATGTTAGTTGTTCCTTTCCTCCTGTATGATGTTTGTGCTTTTATGCTGATGTGAGGCCTCATATGAAACTTGCTAAGATGCTTCTGGCCAGCTGGTGTAATAAAGGTTAAGGGGGTAGTAAAAGTTTGGTCCCATTTGTCATGATGTGAATGAAGTAGCAGGAAAATACCCGTGACATAAAGACCTTGTTGGATGTACAGTGCAATTGTGTGGCCCATCACTTTGGAATATGTTTATAATGGATTCTGCAACAAAAATAGCAGTGTTATTAAACCAGCACAGTATAAAGTATTTAACTATGGCTGGTGAGTTTAATCAAAACATAGCCATTAATGATTAAATGAATGAAGATGTATCAGGGCCTAATAATCTAAAGAATATAGCATATTTGTTATAATGATCACCGGGAGACTAATAAAGCATCTGTTGTATTTTTCCTTTCTTCACTACAGTCATAAAAGGAAAAGAGGGGGGAAAAGCCCTCCGTGTAACTATTTCAAGGCCAACACCTGAATACAATCACAGAGAAGAGAAGTCTAATGTTTTATACCGCTAGGTGGGGGTCAAAGACAGTTCATGCGTATTTTCTGTAATCCTACATGTATAGCATTTTACTATGCAGTGCGGAAGTGGGGAATATTGGTAAATTACTATACCAGCAATACTATCTCTATATGTCTAACCAGCTTGTATGTAAACAAGGTGGGCCTACTTGATGCCATATGGTATTGTGGAAATAATATTAAAAAATGAAAATGTTTCAAGTTTTAATTGTTTTGCTATTTGTACCATGTGCCAAACTTTTAGACTGTCCCTTAGGACTAATAAAATGTGCATTGAAAGCAGTCCACTCCTGACTCTGGTTATCATAGAAAAAATATGAGTGTGTTTTAAAGGAAGTAGAGGGAGGAGTGATGTTTGAGTGAAGTTTTGGAACAGCTTGCTGTAAGACAGCTGCTGTCTAGACTGTCATCCTGACATCACCACTGGGCCTCAGGGCCAGATTTGAAGAGGAATACTTGACAAGGAGTTCCAATGAAGCTCAGAGCCTGTAAACAGATTTTCTCATCTTCAAGCTTTTTTGGCTTTGTGATTCCTGTCTTTGTTTGGCTGAATGCAAACACAGTCTGAGATCAGTAGGATCTAGCTAGTTAGATATCCTAAGGGTAAACACTAAGCACAGACAAGCCACTTTTAGTTTCTATGCTGCTGTTAAATCAAAGGTTCTTTTAGGAAACATACAAAAATTGTATTTGAATTAGGACTTGAAAACCATTTGTTTATAGTAGGCTTTATTTAAATCTCACTTCTTCAATGTGTTCTGAATTTAATTTCCTCCTTCAAAACTTAGAGTGTATTATAATAGGGACTATACAATACAGTGCTCTTACATTTGATCTTTTATATAGATGCATGCTTATGTTTATGTTCATAATCTGTAACCTCATCACTTTGGGTGGTTGTGGGGTTGGGTGGTTGTGGATCTAAAGCCAAATGCAGTTATAGACATAAAAAAGATGTGTGATGGAGTCAGAAATTGGTGTATACTGAACATCCCACTTGGAAATAACGCTGAAATATCTAAGTAAGAAATACCATTACTAATGTGAGAGGCATGGCTAGCTATCTAACTATAGGTTTCATCAAAGCCGAATGGGATTGTGGTTTATTTCTCTGCATTTTTCCAGGCTGAAGGGGCAGCAGTTACAAAGTGGCCCATTACACATCAAGAGAAAGTAAACAGTGGGTGCCAGAAATGCAGTTCTCTCAGGCTTAAAGAAACATCATCTATCACTCTATCGGGCACCTGCAGCTGTGAGTGTGTTCTCACAGTTTAACTTTTAGTGGAAGTGGGAATATTTCTCTGTTGGCATTTTCCATACCAGTCTAGAGTGTGCTGGATATGTCTTTATTGGTCCCACAATATCTTCTGAGTAACAACAGTACAACATTACATAGAATACATACACAAAACTTTAAAGCTTATTTTTTAATTGTTCATGTATAATTTTTTTATTATTTAGTTAAAAATTATAATAAAATTTTAGTTTAAATGAGTTACCTTTCAGCGGCACGGTGGCTTAGTGGTTAGCACGTTCGCCTTTGGGGATTCCTGGTTCAAATCCTAAACTGGGTGGAGTTTCCAAGTTCTCCTTGAGTCTGTGTGGGTTTCCTACAGGTTCTCTGATTTCTTCCAACAGTCCAAAAGAATGCCCCATATAGTGTCTGTGTGTGTGTGTGTGTGTGTGTGTGTGTGTAAGTGTAAGTGTAAGTGAGTGTAATACCCCAATCCATACCCAGCGATAGATTGGCGCCCTGTCCTGGGTGTATCTGCCCAGCACTTAAAATGGTCTCCCCTGGATGGGTATGGGGAATCCCCCCGCGAACCAAGTGAAGGATTAAGCGGAAGATGGATGGATATATTGAGTTACCTTTAAAAACTTAGATATATCTATACATTTAATTTGAATTAAACATTCATTATTTTTACTGGGTTCATGTTTTGATCTTATTATTACTCTTCAGATATGTGCTTGTTTATGTTTACCTGTAAAATTATTGTAAAAAAATTGACTGTGCATTACCGTTTTACTTTTCACTAATTTAACATGGACATTTGTCCCATTTGCAAATACAGAAATGTCTATTCAATTAATTACATTTACATTCACATTTAGTCATTTAGCAGACGCTTTTATCCAAAGCGACTTACAAATGAGAACATTACAAGTCAGAAAACCAACTACACTGTAAAATCATCAAACCTGATTGTTATTTGATGCTGCGCCCCCTCCCCCCGGTGGGTATTTTTTAAAGAGATGCGTCTTAAGTAGTTTCTTAAAACTGCTTAGTGATCCTGTCTTACGGACAGAGTTAGAAAGATCGTTCCACCATTTTGCAGTGGTGAACGCCATGGAATGAGAATTAGCTCCTTGGTGAGGTGGAATCAGCAGGCGGGAAGATCCAGAAATGGTTTCGTAGGCCAGAGTCAGTAACTTGTACTGAATCCGAGCAGCTACTGGGAGCCAATGGAGGGAAATGAGTAATGGAGTGACATGAGCTCGCTTGGGCTGGTTAAACACAAGTCTGGCTGCAGAGTTTTGAATTAGTTGAAGAGGTCTGATTGTGAAAGCTGATATACCGGCAAATAGCGCATTACAATAATCAAGCTGGTAGTTGGGTAGTATGTTCAGTCAAGAAGGGTCTGATCTTCCTTATGTTGTAAAGAAGGAATCTGCAGGAAGCGGTTTTGATAACATAATCAGAGAGTTTAAGGTGGGAGTCTATTGTGAAACCAAGGTTCTGGACCGAATCGGTTGGGGAGATTGTGGAGCCGTCAATTTGGAAGGTCAGGTCGTGATGGATTGAGGGTTTAGCTGGGATAATGAGAAGCTCTGTTTTTTCTAAATTTAATTTGAGATGACGGGTAGTTTTAATATCTAACAACAAAAACACCCAAAAAGACTATTCAATTAACAACGATTATGATAAAATATTGGTATTACCGTGACTCTAGGGGTGCCGACATGCAGATCTAAGATGCACAACAGGTTAATCAAAGCTACAGCAGTTACTTCCTACATAAACGCCTGACTTGTTCTGAAGCAACAATGAATAGAATTAATTAAGCAGCAATTAATGAAGCAACAACACAGAAAGTGTATGTTGCTATTATGCAATTTGGCTGTCATTTGGTTGTAGACTAAATTTAATTATATTTATGCAGTTCACAACAGATGCACTTTAGCATTTTGCACTTTTGAGTTTTGTCCTGACAACCATTAAAACAAAGGTTTAGTCCTAAAGCATGAAGCACTTTCTGAAACATTGTTTTCTAAAGCTTATGTAAATTGTCATGTCTTTAGAATGTGGGACAAAAACCACAGTCTCTAGAGGAAACCTGTGCAGGGATATAAAGGACATGCAGACTACACCAAAAGCACCTTTGCATGTCTGGAACCCAGGACCTTGCTGTGAGGCATTAACACTAATTACTGTGCCACCCTTTGCATCATCCATCCATCCATGCATTATCTTCCGCTTTATCCTATATTAGGGTCGCGGGGGGGTTCTCCATGCCCATCCAGGGGAGAACGTTTCGGGCGCTGGGCAGATACACCCAGGACAGGGCGCCAATCCATTGCTGGGCACACACTCACTCACACAGACACATACACGCTCTATATGGGGCAATTTGGAGAACTCAATTGACTTGATCCATGTTTTTAAACTGTGGAAGGAAACCGGAGAACCCGGAGGTAACCCACGCGGACACGGGGAGAACATGGAAACTCCACCCAGATGGGGATTCGATCCGGGAATCCCTAGTGCTGAAAGGCGAACGTGCTAACCACTAAGCCACCGTGCTGCCCCCCCTTGCATCAATGGTATCTTAAATATATGCTAATTAGCCATGGCATTACAGAGGCTGTTTTTTTTTCACTTTTTGACTGTGATTTTCTGAATGGTCTTTGGCATTTTTTCCATGTAAAACCAGACACCCCCCCCCCCATTTTTTTTTCTTGGAAAAAAAGCCAAGAAATATATTTTTAGAAAATGTTCTCATTTATTAGTTTTATAAAGAATTTAGCACCTGCGGTTTAAAAAAACGAAGCAATTCTCTGTACAGACTTTAAATACAGTAAAATCATCTTTTTTATGTATGAATGTTTAAAAAGAAAAATCCAATCAATCCAAAGTTCATATCAGTATGCATTATAATGCTTTGTCAGTTTGTTATAAAGCCTTATGGCATATTGTTAAAACACTTTAGGAGATTATGAACATCTATATACATTAACTGGCTTATGACAAAAGTTACCAAGCATTCTGCATACACAAATAATGCATTATGAAAAGCAGATCATTAATCCTTAGTCCTTTTGTTTGTTCTAAATAAGTTAAGCAAGATACAGAAATTATAATTTCAGTGGTCATTGCATTTTCAGAAATTTTCAAAATGTTGCCTGTGCATGTATATACTGTGCATAAAAACTGTATTTAGTTTTTGTGTGCTAGTATGTATCTGTGTGTGTGTGACATTTAAAAAAAAAAAAAAAAAAAAAAAGGCTCCCTGCTCTCAATTTAGTGAACAGAACGTCTGTACTGTATGTATGCTGACACAGTGTCCCTGGGAACGAAGCCAATGTGACATCAAGGCTCCTGATAAATACACATACACACAGATTCACACAGTTTTCAATAAGGTTTCCATTGAAGCATTGTAGAGTCAAGACTACACCTGACAACTGTGGCATAAGTGTTTTGCAGACACCAAGGCCAAAAGACTGCTGGCTAATATTGACATTTTGAACAGAGTAGATATTGAGTGTTGTAGACAACAGGGACTTTGTATAAAGACACCCAACCTACATTACAGAAAGGAAAACCTAGCTAGAGATAAGTGATAACACATGGTTCTTTATGTCCTGTGTATAAAGAAGAGGTTTGTATGTTTGATCACATGATTAATATCTCTAATCATGTAAGAAATGTTAGCCAAAATAACTTTGCATAGACATCATGTGAGTAATACTGATTAACAGATACATTTTATATTTAAAAGGAAAAGTAGTTCTAATTGTCTTAAAACTGGTAAACCTAGAGTGATACATTCTGTTTTAATGTTAAAAGTCTTTTTTATTTTGCATGTTTTTGAATTTGAATTATATTATACTTCTATTAAAACAGTCTAGATAAATATATATTATTATATAATTTTAATAAATACTATATAATGTATAATATTATATATAATATATAGTTAATCAGATCAAAGGAATGTCCTTGATCACATAGTACATTATACTCACTTTGTTACACAATACAAAAAGTAAACATCAGTGAAATGTTTTATTAGGCACGTAAAATTAGTATCTTTTCATTAATTAGGTGTTATTTTTATATGATTTTATGATTAACTCAATTTTAAAAATTAATCAGTGAAGCTTTTTCTGTTGTACAGATAACTGAATTAAATGAGAAATAAAGCTGATAATGAGTTCAGTTGGCACTTTGTTGCAAAGAAACCTCTTATAATGTCTGCTTTGTGATTAACTCCCACTGCAGTTCTATATGTAATGTCATGACCGACTCTGTGATGTATAGAAAAATCCTTCCATGTGTTTATAACTTGCTTTTTTACAAGTTTTGCTAATTTTATAAATTGTTTTTCAATTTAATTTGTACTATTAAGGCATCTATGGTTAGTTTTATAAAGAATAATGAGGGTAAATAAACTCTTTCATAACAAAGTAACGAAAACAGAAGCATAAAACCAATACAAGAATTACCACAATACACACCACTCAGTACATACAACACAGAAAAACAGAACTTTACCAAAGTACAATAAAGGCACACACAACACACACAGAGACCAACTCCTATTGGACAACAATTAAAAAGCGGCCAAAATATTAAAACAACCTATATGTGGCTAACACAACCTGTTAGGACACAACCTGTAATAAACAAAAAATAACTTTTTCTATGCATTAAATTTGGCCTTTTCTCTCAAATATTGTTCCCAAATT
>JAFMOD010000880.1:892830-970707 GCA_019802435.1 Corydoras maculifer | reverse complement strand
TATATATATATATATATATATATATACATACAAACAATAAAGTGAGGCCTTCTGTTGTGTTGGGAGTTATATATTATATTATTTAGATTATGTATAATCTAAAACAGACATTGTATGAGCTTTAAAAGAGTGCAGGAAAAGTATGAACATTCCTTTAGTACTATAGTACACTGAAGAATTTACATGTAAAAATGTGCATGGGCACAGCATGTACAATATGTTTTAAATTATTATAACATTTGTTGTATTATTAAGGGAGGAAACCGGAGAACCCAGAGGAAACCCACACGGACACGGGGAGAACATGGAAACTCCACCCAAATTGGGATTCGAACCGGGAATCCCTAGTGCTGAGAGGCGAACGTGCTAACAACTAAGCCACCGTGCCGACTGGAGTTATGTATTATAGGTAAATAATTATGTCTTACAGTGCATTAAAAAATTTAATTATATTTCAAATGTACTTAATGCATTTATTATAGAAGCCTTCAGAACAAGTTTATTTTTGCGAAAGCACTTTGTGTTGGCTCTTTGACAACAGCTGCAAGACACACTATCACTAAATTATGTGTGGTGAACCAACAACTTTACATTACATTACAATACAAAAAAGCAGTTTATTTTAGTCTACATACATTTCATGCTGAACTATATTAAAAATAACATCCAATTTATTAAACTACAATCACCTCGGTGTGGCACGATGGCATAGTATATAACACGTTTACCTCTCATCACTGGAGATCCAGGTTTGAATCCCGATCTAAGTGGAGTTTACATGTTCTCCCTGTGTTCCTGTAAATTTTCTCCGATTTCTGCCCACAGTCCAAAAACATGGATTCAAAGTTAACTGCCTGCTCTAAATTTCCCCATATTTAAATTTGCCCCATATAGTGTATGTGTGTGAGTGAGTGTGTTCCCAGTGATAGATTGGAGCCCTGTCCTAGGTCTATCTGCCCAGCGCTTAAACAATCTCCCCTTGATGGGAATTAGGAACCTCCTGCAGAATAAAGCAGAAGATAATAAGAAAAGAAAATCACTGTTATTATGATTTTCCTGCTATGATATAACACTGATAGTATTTTCAATATTCTGAAACAGAGAATGTCTTGTATTTCATTATACTGATTATTTGTTGTGCAATATTAATAAAGTAATCATAAATTCTTGCTGAAGTTAAATATGTTGAAGTATTTAGAGTACATTGTAAACAGGTTTATATTATAAATCTACTATGTGAGTGTAGTTTATGCTCATCTTTCAAAACACATATGCAGACATCCAAATGCACAGCTCAGTACTGCAAGCAGATATATTGAAGTTTATGTTTGGAACTGTTAGATGTGAAGGTCACAGTTTCTTAGAGTACATTTTCAAGGTTTGTTTCAGGCAGTTGCACTAACATTAATGTGTTTTTGGGGCAATCTATGGCCCTGAGCATCCTGTGTCTACACAGGTGGAGTGTGTAAGTATAGGCATGTGAGTGCACATGCCCTGATAGGTCATGAATCCATTGACATTTTCAACCCTGTCATCTCACCAAAGCAAAACCATGTACACTACCCAGTACATATTATAGGAAGAAAAGAATCATGGAGAGAAAGAGAGAGCATTATTGGGTGACTAATTAGTTTTGGATAGAATTCTGTTCTGTCTAGGAACCTCTGGAGAAATCTCTAGTTAACTGTGAGCACTGTTAAAAACCACTAATGTCTGGTAAATTCTTTTAATTTAAAATGACAAATGTTGCTTGCATTTTTACTTTGTCTGTACATCTGAGTTACAAACCAATGTTTTACTCCACATTGTTTCTTGCTCACTGCTAGCAATTTCATATTTTGTTTTGTTTTTAAAATTGTCATAAGCACCATTTCACATCATTATAAACTTTGCAAAATAATAAATCAGTATTTGTTTTAAATTGTATAAACTAAAGCTGAAAATCTCACCTCTTTTCTAAATCCAACAGTTTTTTTTATCTTTAACCTTTACCATCTGATCATTCTTATTCCTTTCATTTTTTTTCTATTTTTTTCCTACACTGTCTAACTTTACTTTCATCTCCCTTTTTGAATGCAATCCACAAATGTGCTTCTGCTTCCACCTCCTCCTCATATGTGTTGCTCTGTGTTCCTTATTCTTCATAAAGTATGTTTACTACAGCAATTTTCATGTTTTTGTAAATTGATTGCCATTTGTCCTTGAATGTTTTTGTTCTTCCACCTCCACATCAACTTTTTTTTCTTTACCAACATGTTTTCTAACACACAGGTCCTGGTGATTCATATGAAACACAATATTTAGTTAAATATGTAAGCAGATGACTTGACAAATATTATTTAAACTGATTACATGAAGACCCATCAATACTCATCATGGTTTCTAATCTATTCTATAAGAAAAAAAGATGATCTGATGATAACTCATCAACTACATTTATGAATGCTGTTTTAGTGTTATGATGAGATGTCAAAACATACTAATAAACTTAGTGAATATTTGTTGTTTTTTATTAATGATAAAATTAATGGTACTATGGTGAAATAGCAAATTTTTAAACCTTAATGCCTTTAACAGCATATCACTAAACAGAAAATTAAGATGTAAAACGATCTGTTTGTCATTGCTTGCTGATGCAGGAAACTATTGGTAAATCAATGAACATATTTTAAAGATTGATAAACTCAAATTATTATATTTTGGGGTGTTCATCAGTTTAAAACATTTTTTGGTTTACACTCAAACATACGACAATTAAAGTTTATAATTTTTAAACATTTTCTGATGCATTATTTTCTTAAAGATTCTTTTAAAAATGCACCAATAAGGCAACAAGCTGCCCTGATTGGACTGTCTTGTAAGTAACACCCTCAGTAGAGACCAGGATGAACATCGGACCAATTAAGAATAAAGGCAGGAACTAAAATAAAATACTGGCCAATCAGACGTATGGATAAAGCACTAATATCTGCTTTTGTTAAAAGTATCTGCAAAATTTCATGGGAAGCTGCAACTTAATACAAATTTTACTAGAATTTGATGTGTAATACTTTATTTGGAGTAAAACACTCCATATAAAAGGAGTTTTACAGTTCCACACATCATAACTTTCAAGGAAATGCAATACATTTTATTTACTCACATAATGATTTTTCTAACAAACCTATGTATAATATACAAATTAAAATCAACCTGTATAAAACATCACCAAACTTTGGCCTTGATTATTCTTTAAATGACTCTGTGGAAATATTACAATTTGGATAGAAAGGCTATATTTCAAATCTTATTTTGAATACAGTATTGTGCCACTGAGTTATAGTATAGGACTCTCTGACATTCTAACACAAGTTGATGACAATACCAAGAGATGTTACAAGCCCTAATTATATGGGAGAAAATGTGACAGCCATCATATTTTTTTGTTTATGTCTATAAGAGGCTGTCAGTAGGTTCTGGGAATAAACTGTGGGGAAAATGAGCCAATTATAGTGATATACAGTATATTTTACCCTACAGTGCAATAGCAATTCACTGAAATTTTAAAATAAAAACTGATCTTGCACAGGCATGCTTTGGAATGTTAAGAACTCTGTGCTTGAAAGTAGTTGTCCAAACAATGTCCAAACCCTTGCTGGGGTTTCGAGTTTAACCTGGTCATTCTCCCAGACAACCACTGAAATGGATATTGGAAAAGTAATGAGAAATATTTAGTGTGGGGACATGGACTTCAGGGCATGAGAGACAATGCAGTGTAAACCCAAGGGAGCTCATTATTTGCAGTGCAGTCCAATCTAACACGGTATTCTGTGTCTAAACACAATCATTCTCATTTCGAGTCATTCTCACGTAACCTGTAAATAACTATTAAAGTGAATTAATTCATTGCCAGAGGCAGATAAGAACCTAATAAGTGTGTTAGCATGAAACTGCATTGTTTAACATGTGTGAGTATGACTATATACACTTAAGTAAGACTATACTATCATGCAGCATCCCCCAGTGGTGCTAGTAGTAGATGGTTTGATTGAGTTCTGCTTAGAAAGAAGTTGCTTGAAGTCACGAACAAAACAAGTTGTCCACATTTGAATTGTGTTGCAAACAGGCAGTAAAGCAGTAACACTTATAGATTTGTGACTTTCGTAAGACTCTCCAAAAGGATGGTCAGACTGGAAGACAGCGGCCTAAGTAAATTCAGGAAATTTTGATATATTTGGTATAGATAAATTAAGCGCTTTACTTTTTTGTTTTCCTAAATTTCGTAACATCATCAATTGTGTTTGGCGACAGCCTGTTAGAATATGGTCCAACATGCATACACTATGATGTATTGCCATGATTTTAGGTTGTGGTTGAGCCTTTTTTGAAACCTGGCACAGGCTAGTGAGCTCCTGACTTTGAAATTACAGAGACTGCACAATCCACCCAGATCCGTGTGATGTCTATTCCGAATTCAGTTTCATCTTGACTGAGCATTTCAACCATGACCTTTAGCAGCTGGAAACACAGTGATTACACGTTTACTCTTTTTTCTGAAAAAAAAACCCCAAAACCAAATATTGCTTATTTAACCATTTTTGAACTGTAAAGTAAAATCTAACATAACACCTTACACCCTTTCTTCTTTGGTGACTTTGGACTCTTCATTAATGTAACTGATATGACTTATGCATATACACATAATTATACTTCACAGTGCTTTATCAATGTAACAATGCTTTGGCATGTAATAACTCTTATCACATGTACAAGTATTACCTGAAATGACTGGTCTGCTCTTTTTCACACAGCAACATAAAATTATCTAAAATGACATTTAACATTGCAAAGCAATCATTTATTATTTTTACACCTGAAAGATGTACATTCACAAATTGCAAAAAAAAAAAAACTATGACACTTTTAAAAAATATGCTTTAAAACACAAGAATGTCAAAACAGATGCTGTACAGGACCTGTCATCCAGTCAGGACAATACTTAAATGAGAATTTTATTGCTAATGTGTGAAGACACCACATTTCCCCCCAAAAGACCAGGAAACCAACTTCAAGGAGACTGACAAAACAAAAGAAACCCACCTCTGAAGGACTTATTAAGACAGCAATAAGCTGGACAATGCAACATTTTTTTACATAATGATGTAATATGATAATTTGGTTGGTTTAGTGGCAACAATTATTTTAGGTTTTTATGTTTTTCATACATAAGAGCAGGTGCCCAAAGTAGAAATCTTTTTTGATCCAACAAATCAAATTCAGAACAAGAAAAAAAAGCATATGTGATAAGAATGAGATAAATATTACACACAGGCTTTTTTAGATCTTAATCTACAATGAAACAATATAAAAAACCCAGTATGTTTTGAGGTTTAAATGGCCATATTCAGTGTGCTAAAGCTCGTTAAGATGCACATACAGTCTTATGTTAAAAAACAATGTGGGCTCCCTGTAAGGATGCAGCCAGGGCCGTTCATGGTTACTCACCATGTACCCTTTTTTTTACTTTATGCTGTGACTTAAATGCGGAAGTGCTGTTTTTATGTTCCTTTACCATACCTTCTCATTTACCGTAGTTGTATTGCATAGTGCCTTGGAGCCAGTGATTGGTGTTCAGAGAAAGCCCCAGACACAGTTATTTAAACCCCTTTATCCCCAGCTCACAGTGGAATAAAAAAAAATTAATAAAATTACAATATAATGCAAATTGTAGGATATAGTTCATATACTGTAGACAGAGACACTTTGCTGGATTATCCAAATTTACGATGACAAATGCAATATAAGTAATAGAAAACTGAAATTGAGAATAGAAAAAGATAGGCCGAACTTTCCACTTGTGTGCTTTTTGATTTGTTATTCCATCCAATGCACAGCCTTCTTCTTGGTACAGCATGATATTTTTTCCAAACCGTGGACTGAGCTAGAAATTTTAACAACAAAGCACCTTGATGAACTTCATACTAGAGTAGAAAAGATTAAAGTACCTTATGATGTTGAAAGAATTCACTTACGAATTTCATCTGGCTTTACAGGATTTACTGCAGATCAGTGGAAAAAATAGATAACCACTTACTCCCTGTTTTGTCTGTAGGGGCTTATCAACAACAGACACCATGATTTGACTTTGTGCAGGCTTGTATCATACTCTGCTCCAGGGTCATAAGTCTCAATAGACTGAAAGTGGCAGACAGATACTTTCACACATTTCGTGCAAAATTTGTTCAAAACTGTTTGGTCAGTTGCAATGCACCCCAAAATTTTTTTGTCTTTGTGTCTTTTTTTGAATAGTTTGTTTTTAACTATGGACATGTCAAAACTTACGTGTTTTAATTGGATTTTTGGTTAGTTTAATAACAAAATCATGACAAAGTACATACAGTTTCAGCAGAAACGACAGCTTTCTGTATCATGGATCTTTAATTATGGTATGCAGTATGTTAATGTTGTGGGATAAGAAATGGTTTTGATTTTGTCTTGCAATGAATTAGCTGAAATAGAATGTTTTGGGAACAGCAGAATGACACAAGTCTGGAAATGATGTCAAATAATTAAGAGCACCTGCATGTCATCTGTGTAACAAGGGAAGCGTAAATAGCTATAAGAGGGAGACCAAGAGAGTGTTGTGCTGTGTCTCTGTCTATGTATATGTGTTCATAAAGTTTAAAATTTTATTTGATTTAGGTGAATAAACAACAAACCCCACCATCCTGAGTCTTTAACAGGAATTATAAAGTCTACTACATTGTCATGGAATCTTTCCCATCAAAGCACATTGGCCAAACCCTTGTGAACACGCAGTGTGGGCAGTCTCAGGCTCTTCTAGAGTTTCAGATTCCAATGCAAGCACAGACAGATTAGAATGATGATGCAAAGTCTAGTCCAAGCTGGTCCAAGACATGGGTACTGCTGCTAATGTCTAACTTTTACCACAGGATCAGCTTGACTCTGGTGGTGATGGAACAGAAGCCTCTTGCCAAAGCATACTTAACATTATTTTAAAGGGTGCCCAAAGCTAGGGGCTGGCCAGAGGGCAAATGGGCTGTCTGAATACTGCCTTCAGTGTCTTGTAAGACTGGTTGGCAGCAAGCCATTTACCAACATTAAGTACCCAGACCTCCAGAAGGTTATCGTACGGTGAGTGGGCAATTCTAGAACTTGTTTTATCATTGTGTAGGATAAAGGAAATCCCTCAAGGATTAATCAATTCTTGGTAATTTTTAATTTAAATTTATTGATAAAAACAAAAGGGGTAAGTATTGTACTGCTAAATATATTATTGTTTACATTTACATTTACATTTAGTCATTTAGCAGACGCTTTTATCCAAAGCGACTTACAAATGAGAACACCACAAGTCAGAAGCTATGAAGAAAACCAACTATACTGCAAATTCATCAAAGCTGAATGTTATTCGATGCCGCGGCACACGCCCCCCCCCCCCCTTTTTTTTTTCTTTTTTTTTCTTTTTTTTTCTTTTTTTTTTTTACAACAGGTATTTGTTAAAGAGATGTGTCTTCAGTAATTTTCTGAACTGTTCAGTGATTCTGCCTTACGGACAGATTTGGGAAGAGCATTCCACCATTTTGCGGTGGTGGACGCCACGGAGTGAGACTACTTGGTAAGGTGGAATCGTCAGGCGGCAATCATCGCTGGAGCGAAGAGAACGGGTCGGAGTGTATTTAGGAAAGATGGGGTGAAGGTAGGAGGGGACGGATCCGGAAATGGTTCTGTATGCTAGAGTCAGTGACTTGAACTGAATGCGAGCAGCTACAGGAAGCCAATGGAGGGAAGTGAGTAAAGGAGTGACATGTGCTCACTTGGGCTGGTTAAACACAAGTCGGGCTGCAGAGTTTTGAATTAGTTGAAGAGGTCGGATTGTGGAAGCTGAGATACCGGCAAGTAGCGCATTACAATAATCGAGCCGGGATAGAACTAGGGCTTCAACAAGCAGTTGGGTAGCATGTTCAGTCAAAAAGGGTCTGATCTTCCTTATGTTGTAAAGGAGGAATCTACAGGAACGGGCAGTTTTGATCACATGATCAGAGAGTTTAAGGTGGGAGTCTATTGTGAAGCCAAGGTTCCGGACCGAATCTGTAGGGGAGATTGTGGCGCCATCAATTTGGAAGGTCAGGTCGTGATGGATTGAGGTTTAGCTGGGATAATGAGAAGCTCTGTTTTTCCTAAATTTAATTTGAGATGACGGGCCTTCATCCAAACAGATATGTTGGTGAGGCAGGCAGATACCCGATTTGAGATGGTGGTGTCGTCAGGGGCAAAAGACAGATGAAGCTGAGTGTCATCAGCATGGCAGTGGTAAGAGAAACCATGCGCCTGGATGACCGTGCTCAGTGATGTCATGTATAGTGAGAAGAGGAGAAGACCAAGTACAGAGCCCTGAGGCACACCAGTGCGTACTTGGTGAGAGTTAGAGAGCTCTCCATTCCTGGGGGGGGGGGGGGGGGGGGGGGGGGGGGGGGGGGGGGGGGGGGGGGGGGGGGGGGGGGGGGGGGGGGGGGGGGGGGGGGGGGGGGGGGGGGGGGGGGGGGAGGACCGAGGATTGAGATTTGGCCTTGGCAGTTTTAAGTGAGTCAATCACAGAGAGCAATGCTGTCTCCGTGGAGTGACCACATCTAAAACCGGACTGATTGGGATCAAGGAGATTGTTCTGATTAAGAAATGTGGAGACCTGTGTGGATACCACCCGTTTAAGTGTTTTAGACAGGAAAGGTAAGAGAGAAACAGGTCTGTAGCTCTCGACCAAATTTGGGTTGAGCGTAGGTTTTTGAGTAGGGCTTTGACTATGGCTTGTTTAAAGCAATTTGGAAAAGTCCCAGACGTGAGGGAGGAGTTTACGATGTGTTTCAGAGCAGGTATGATGGAGGAGGCGATGGACTGAAGAAGGTGGGATGGGATGGAATCAAGAGGGCAAGTGGTTGGGTTACTGGCAAGGAGAATTTTGCAGGCATCAGATTCTGTGACAGGGGAGAAGGAGGAGATGGTTGGATGTCTGGATGTGTGAGATGCATTGTTGTGAAGATGGTGAGTTAGAAAGAGTTTGCTAATGCCCTCAATCTTTTCTGTGAAAAAAATTGCAAAGACATCAGCTGACAGAGAAGTGTTAGGAGGGGGAGAGGGAGGAGTAAGTAGTGAGTTAAAGGTACTGAATAAGGTGCGGGCATCTGAGATGCATGTTACCTTGGACTGGAAGAACAGTCTATAGGTATAGGTATAGTGATATAAGAACACTATAGGTATAGTGATATAACTTGAAAAAAACTTGTACCACTTTAAATTAAAGCCAGCTGTTTGCATACACCCTCTGAAAAGTATTGGCAGTCATTCTGAGAGTAATTTGGGCTAATGAAGAAACTACAGCTATATAAAATAAAACTTGATCTATAATGTTACAGATTATTGTTAAACTGCACATTCTTCAAATGATACTTACAAAAACCATTAAACTTCAGGATAAGAATGAAACTCGACGAGGATGGGGGATGGAAGAACATTTATCATACAAAGTCAAGCTGTTTGAGGGTAAGGGCATTTGAGAATTGGAGGGGGAAAGCCACTGGAAAAATCAACAACTGGTATGAAATGTCTGAAAGTATCTGGCATTATAAGAACTATTATTGTAATGATTCCTGGAACTCTGTGGTCTGATTTCAGTTGTGAAAAAAAAATAAGTGATGAAAGATGACAGGGTATTATAAACGTATTACTTTCAGTGGCCAAGTAGGCCACAATGAAAGAATTATGAAGTGATACTTTGGATGCAGTGAACTAAATGTACCCAAAGCTAGATACATTTTTGCTTTTCCACTGGATATATTAGGTGTGTCTTTCACATTGATTTTGTGCCAGTGTCTGCTTTTTTATATTTTGTTGGTAAGTCTATATTTGGACAAATCACTAAACTACAGTATTCTTAAGGCACATTGAGTGAAATGTGATGGACTGCTAAAAACAGCACACAGGTTGCTGAAAGCACTCTCTACTGCATGAACATTAACACCTACACTTGCATAATATTTCCAGAAATACTGTGTACTGCCTGGCCTCATTAACTGCATGATCTAATAGATAATAACTATTGGACTTTTAATTACTATGATCTAATTTTATTCATTTAAAATACACCTAATGTTAATGAAGCCAAGTATAATAATTTTTGGGAAATTAAATTTGAGTTATTGTTTATCCATAAATGTACTTTTTTATGTCCATACATTACATTATTATTATAACTTTTGTATTGAAGACCCATATTTTTTTTATCAAACATATGGACCTGAGTACAGACTTAACTGAGTTATTACTGGCCAATGACCAGTTATAACATAGAACAAGAGATTATTTGGCATATTCTTATCTACTTATTTTGCCTTCTATTTGTTTGACGTTTTTTCTGTTGGCAAGTAATAAAAGAAAAAAAATCCAGTTATATTATGGCAAGTAAACTTGGCTTCTTACAGGCTTTATTCTTCACTTCTTACTTAAAGTGTAATTATTGCATAAAGGATATTAATATTAATTGAAGGACCTTACCAAGGCAGTAGTTACAGGCAGGCTTAAAAACCTAAAAAGGAATACATATCATGAGCAAACACAGTAATGACAAGACTGATTAACAAATTAACAATGACTAATGAACTAATGAGCAAACCAAGCCCAAACAGATCAGACCCCAAAAAAAAATGAAAAACAAAGTCCAATGAGGAGTGCAATACCAGCACTCTTGGCAGTAGCCATCGCTGGCTATTGTGCTCTAACTTTTTACCAGATAAATTTTAATCGTTTTCTTTCTTAGTAAAATATAGTCAGGTTTCCCTTTTGGTTAAACAGCTATTTTTTAAATTTCTTTATAGCTGGGCAAAATCCTTTCATTTTGTAAGAAAAACACTTTTCCATTGCAATGTTTTCTCACACTGTGTGATCTGCGGCAGCTTACTGCCTGCCCCCCACTGAGTGCAATAGCAATTTTCACACAAGGCTCACTTGGAGCACACAGCACAAACACGCCTCACTGAGTGTTATTACACACTACTGGGGAGCAGCAAACAGTACTACTGGGAGAAATTACCTATCAAAATATGCACTGATAAGGAGTCTCAGGAGGAGACCACAGGTACTTTTGTTGTTATATTATCTGGAAGTAAAGGGGATGTTCTTGCAATTAGTGTTTAGTGGAGGTTTTTTTTTATAATTTATTTTGGAGAGTGTCTATCATTTGTGAACTTACAGCGTATTTTACATTAATATAAAAACACCATTAGGCTGCATACTGAATGTGTGGTCAAAACAAAATTTTGCTTTACAGTATAATTCACTTGGCAGAGTAATGTCAAGGAATTGTGGGAGGACCTGGTATTATGTGTTTTTATTCACTCCGATTCACTCATTTTAGCCATAAATATGAACATATATAAGAATTTGTCGTGTAATGTGTCCTAAAAAGGTAAAAAAAACAATAAACACAATTATTATTTTTTCTCTATTACAGTGTGACCTTGGATAGCTGTTGTTTTACAGCGTGTGGTTTGGTGTCACTTCCAATGGGACCAATAGGACATAACTGTGAAATGAAAATAGTAATAATGGAGGACCCCTTCCAAAGAGAATTTACTCTCTTTGTGGAGGGACAGAAAACCAAACCATACACAGAAAAAACTTTGTCCCACTTTAAACAGTATATCTTCCTTGGTAACTATATTAAACTAAAGACTAACATAGAATTTGACTAGGGGCCCGAAATACTTGCACATAGTTAAGTTGTATATCACAGTGGATGATTTTTTAATTTTACAAAGTTCTTATATCTCACAGGAAAAGAGGTAAAGCACAGTATAATACATATTCAGTAGGTGGTACAATAAATACATATTTATTGCTATTTCTATTTTTGCATCTGTTATGTTAGGTAATATAATTTACAATTTTATGGCTGGATTATGAGGTTTCACCTCTAATCATGTTTTAGAAATCACAGTAGGATATATTTCCCAGCAGCGATTTAATGTTTCTGTAGCTAAAATTGAATAAGTTCACACTGTTGGCCAGTTTACTTTAGTACATTTATTATATGTCCTGTTTTTTCATTTGTATTTTGTTTTCTACATGTTCCATTTAAAAGCATTTTTCAATATGCTAAAAATAAAGCTTAAAAAAACCTTTATCATGCAAATTCTACAAAAAAAATAAAAAAAATAAAAACGATTTAGTCGTATTCCACTCACTAAATTAAAATATGTTCTTAGTTATGGTAAGTGTTCTAAATTCCAATTGAAAACCAATGTGTGTGATCTCTCTCAGATTTAGTTATGGCTCAGTTAACAGCAGTTAAACTTGGAAATATGCCTCTTGATATGTGTAATGACATTTTACACATAATAAACTTGCTCCTAGACACTATTTAATGTAGAGGTGAGGCTGTCCTTATGGTCTCAACCGCACTTTTTACGAGCCCAAATTACCATATACTCAAATATGCTATTCAGCACACTATTTTTAAATCATCTATTGCCTCTTAAAGTCCTGAGATAAGAGAATGTAATGTGTTTTGCACAGAACTCCAGAGCAGCATAAAACAGTCCCATAATTATATTTAAAACACACTCTTCCTAAGGGAATACACATTTCATTTCCTCATTTGAATGAGCCACCTTAAAATCTTTAATCTTTAATACTAAACCCATATTTTTAATTCCTGTATTTCTTGACCTGTCATTTATTTCATAAATGAGCAGTGTTTGATCAGTTAAATAAGGATATATACGTTTAAAGACATACTAGATAGTAGTGAAATGATACATTTTATTCTTTGCAGATATCAATAACACACTTTTTTGCCTCTAAGCAGCCTTAATCATGCTAATAATTGACTTCTAATAAGTCAAACAAGTTGGAAATTTCAAACTAGGCAGTAAAATAGATATTTGTGTCACACATAGTTGCCTGTCATCTGCATCAATTGATGTAATTAGTGAGTAAATTGAAAGAAAGAGAGAAAGATAAAAGAGGCGAGAAAATTGGACCTAGAAAAAAAATAAGCTGGTGTTGATGATGCATTCTTCCCTAATTGAAACAATTTGCTTAGTTTCCCAGCTGGGTTTCATGTGCTTTTGATTACTCTCTACTATTCAGTTCCACAAAATTACATGCTGCTTAATGGGCTTTTAATGGTTATAGGTTTCTCTACTTTTTTAATGAGGTTCACCAGTTGGTTGCTAATGCCCTATGGATATTTGGCAACTGTCCATTCAATGAGCTGCACTAGTCTGCACCCTAGTTTACAACTCTGTATTTCTGTGGTGTAAAAATCTCAACATGAAAGCAATTTGTTTTGGGGTGTTAAATGTGCTTTGCATATCCTTCTTGGGTTAACACCTAATTGCAGTCCCAGCAGTCAAATAATTTAGGCATTAAGCATTTAATCACGTTTTTCCTCTCACTTGGCTACTTATATGGATTTGTAGCTCCCAATGGCACTATACAATTATTACATTATCTACACATATACATATTTGATCCAGTTCAACAATATATTGTTAAATGCATTTCCTACATAGTATAACCCAGCGCTTCTATATTAAATACAGGTTTATTTTGGCCACTATATATGACATGCATTTTAAATTTCCCAACAGATACCACTGGTTGAAATACACAGCTGTGTTAAGCAGTCAAGAGGGAGAATTTGTCATCAAGGTGCTTTTTATAACAAGAATATAAATAGTTAGTCGTTGATGAGAACCTGTTTATAGCACCCAATTAATCAGGAAAACTGTCACATATCTCTGCTAAGTTAACAAGGTTCTACACATTTACAACTACAAGACTTAAGATGTGAAGTAGACAAGACTACCACCTGGCAGAGAGTTTGGTTAGCCAATCACTTGTTTGTCAAGTGGCAACAAAAATTAAAGAGCTATTATATTTGCACGCTTTTTAAAAACATTTCATATTACTTTGAAAATGTTTTTTTTACTATGTGGTTTATATTTTCTATATATTTTCTTATATATTATATATTTTATATTCTATTACATTACATTAAAGCTGATTCTTTTGCATATCTGTAGCAAGAATATTCAACCTCACATTGTAACACCCAACTGAGGCTTAGAGACTTTCAATTTTACTCTCACTATAGGCATTATTCAAAAGTTCAAAAATCTCATCCTTTAATGTCAAGGTATTGATTCAATAGAAAATTTAGACCCATAAATGTGAACCATCAAAAATATCACATCACATGCACTGTACAAAAATAAACACTTTTGTACAGAAGAAATTGAATCTGGGCTTCAGATGCCTTTGCATATATTTAAAATGCATGTGTTTATGTCTAGTCTTCTATTATGCTCCAGTTTCTATTTTTCCACACACATTGTGTGACCCTGCAGATCTCTGTTGCAGCATTAACGTTTTCAGTAAAGCTCTGCAGGCTTTGTTCGACTATAAAATTGGATGAAAGCTCACTTGAAAGCTCTCAGAGGAGACAACAAAGCAAGCCATCACACTCTAAAATGGAAGCAAAAAAGCCAGTTTTGGTGGTAGACGAAATAACTGCTCGCTTTTTAACCTTGCCCCATTAGACCAATCCACATCTTCATAGCTACTTTGCAGCTATTTGTTTAAACACTGAAGTGGTTAACATATGATCTATTTACTACACTAATCTTTACAAAATGTGGGAAATAAAATGTACTAATGACACTATTAGAATTATCAGTAGTGACAATCAATAGTAATGCTGGATTCTATACATTTTGAATTTATTTGCTAAACTTGACACATTTTTGTTCACTGTTAAACTTCCAAAGCACAGTAGGCATCAAGTAGTAGCTGAAAATTCCCCAAGATGGATTGGAAGCTATTTTGAATTGGTTACCCACAGCACACTATGCTATCCCATGAGTTAAATGAAGCTAAAAGCATCTGATTGAAGTGATGAAAATTCACTTTTCAAAAAGTAACCAACACAAAATAATGATTGTGTCCAGCACAGAATTGTGATAATAGCTTTAATTGATAGTGCATTTTTACAATGTTTTTTTTTACCACTTTTCTGCTCTAGGCAAGATGTCCATTGTCATTGTAAAATTAATAAAAAATAATAAACTAAACAAAGGAGGAGAAAAGAGAGAAGAGTGAGAAGGAGAAAAGAGTGGAAGCTCAGTGGTTATTTTAGCAGTGCAGCTAATTAGACTCATTTCGCTGGCCCATAAGCTATTTCATTTTATTACAAATCAAGAATAGACAACATTGTCTGGATAATGTCATTGCATTCTTTACACAAATGCAGTGATATTTAATAACGTTCAGTAGCACTACCTGCGTTGACAATTTGTTCACCTGTGTTTTCCGTGGCCAAGATAGCAGAATGCTAGAGATTTACCTGAACATACCTTATTCCAAGAACCATTGCAATTTAAATGATGCAGGAGAAGGGCATGAAAATAGATTGTTTGCAGGATAGCTAAGATTCGGCCTTCATCTGACTCTTAGATAGAACTAGTTGTGGATATTGTGCAAAATATAATACATTCATTCATTCATTATCTTCCGCTTTATCCTATATTAGGGTCGCAGTGTGGTTCCCCATGCCCATCCAGGGGAGAACATTTTGGGCGCTGGGCAGATACACCCAGGACAGGGCGCCAATCTATCGCTGGGCACACACTCACTCACACAGCACGCACGCATATACACTCTATATGGGGCAAATTGGAGAACTCAATTGACTTGATCCATGTTTTTGGACTGTGGGAGGAAACTGGATAACCCGGAGGAAACCCACGCAGACACAGGGTGAACATGGAAACTCCACTCAGATAGGGATTCGAACCGGGAATCCCTAGTGCTGAGAGGCGAACGTGCTAACCACTAAGCCAGCGTGCCACCCACAATGTAGACATAAAATATGGATCTTTAAATAAGTATATAGCATTTATATAGATATATAGATATATTTAGATGATATAGGGTATAGCGAAACACATCATATAAAAAGCAAGGTACACTGGTAAAAACAGGATGTAAAGTAACATCGTATTGAAAAAAACAAAAAAACTAAACTCAGGTATAACCTGCTGGTATAACCAGAATGACAACAATAACAAAAAACTTGCAATTAGTAGAGCTGCAGCATTAAGGCAGTCTATCACTGTAGAGAGAGGCATAGAGAGAGAGAGACAGGTAAGGGTAGTTGTGATAGTAGACTCAAAATGAGACAATGCAAAGAACTACCCCAAGTATATCCCTATATATAAGGAATCTAGAACACTAGTTTAGAACACTAATTAGAACACTAATTTGTATTAAAGAATATTTCAACACAGGTGTTAGTACTCAGGTGGAGGAAGGATGAGAGGCATGTAACAGTGGAAGCACAGGGTCATGTGACACATACTAAATTTCCTCTTGATCTATGTCTTGTGTTCACGCACCAAAAGGAGACTTGTGAAAATGGTGCTGACTTTAAAAAAAAGAAGGTATTTGCTTTGTAGCTTTTATTGAAAAGCAATGATGCAGTCACCAATTTTCTCTTTCTGACTGGTCCATATCAGACTTGATGCAACTTTCATTGATTTATCTCCTTTGATGTATGCTCTCTGATTCTTTTCTCATTCACCTAATTTTTTTGGCAACCTAGTCAACTGTGGAGCAGACATCTGCTGCTTATTTAAGCAGCACATGCATGCTCAGTGTATGTGAATGGTAGGTCACATGCGTTTCATTCCATAACATGTTTCAGATAGGAAACCAAAAACTCTAGTCTGGATGCAACATCAGGTTGTTTTTACCCCTGGAAAATAACTATTTACATTCAACACTAAAATGTATTATAGCTTAAAAAATTCATTCATTCATTCATTATCTCCCGCTTATCCTCTATTAGGGTCGCGGTGGGGTTCCCCATGCCCATCCAGGGGAGAACGTCTCGGGCGCTGGGCAGATAGACCCAGGACAGGGCGCCAGTCCATCGCTGGGCAATAGCTTAAAAAATGAAGTACATAATAAACAATAAGCTCAATGATATATGAAAAATGTGGATATTGGGCAAGTGCGATGTTATAATTGCATAAGGTTTTAATGAATGTGCAGAGTGCATTGCAGGCTTATTGCTAAAGTGTTAAATTATTTCGATAAAGCACAGTATAGTAAGTTTCAATAAGATAGATAAGTTTAATTATTATGTACAGTGTTAAATATAGAGTAGTATTTTAATATTGAAACTAATCTCTGAAACTATAGCATTGTCTGCAATATTTTATTAATTTTATATATTGTGTAGAAAGTTTAATGAAATGTAGTCCATGTTTTATGAATAGTCCATCAATAGTCTGCATTAATGCAGACAATCACCCACCGTACCTGTCTGTAAAAATTGAGTGAGTAGAAAAGTAAAAACATTAAAGAAATTACTGGAATTCAAAATATAAAGTAAGAAAAAGGGAATTATATCATACTTTTGACTTCAGATTCAAAGCACAAACATGGGCAAATGCATGCCAGCTCATCTCCAAAAGTAGATCTTTGTGTGACCTAAATGCATTTTGGGTGTGTAAACCTGTACATACTCATAGCAATACTTAATGTTCAAGTTGATTTATTTTTATAGAGCTTTTTACACTAGTACATTGTCTCAAAGCGACTTTACAGTGTTCTAAGCCTGAACATTCAAAAAGCAAGCTGAACAGGCCTCCAGTGTCAGTTTCATTCACTAGTTTAGTTTGTTTTTAAATAAAATTTTTCCAAACAAAGTTCCCAGACAGGTAACAGCATTGAAAATGGGGGAGTGGTTTGGTTGCATTTGCCTGTATTTTCTATCCCTCAGGCTTTCTGTCTCAAGGGGCTTTTCCACAGGCTAAAATATTTACTAATTCACTCAAACGTGTTCATATTCATGGAGAACAACATTGGCACCTCTGTATATATATATATATGTACATATTCATATATGTACATATAACACAAGTTACAAGTCTACAGTGAAAATTAAATCTGACTTTGGTTTTAGTATAGGTCAGCAAAATCTTGCTTTTTGACCCCTCTCACACAAGCAATAGTAGTGAGTATTAAAACGTCAACTTGAATGTTTTACTAATACTCTCATGATTAGTAATATTTCCAATTGTTTTTGTGTTTGTGGATGCTAACCGGCATATCAGATATCGTATAAGCTGTATTTGTCCTCAGTGGGCTGCTGGTTACAATTGCTGACATGGGACAAGGATCCCTGGTTCTTTTTGCTGCTGCAGAGGGCAGTGTAAGACTGTAGCTTCTAAGTGAAAACACACACACACACACACACACACACACACACACACACACACACACACACACACACACACACAAAACACTGCTTGAAGTAGTAATAAGACACCAGTCCATGTGACTAGGGAGAGGAGTGGGGATTAAGATAGTCATGATAATGCTTCCTTCCAGGTATTGTGAGTCCACACAAACAGCCTGCTTTTTTGTTTTTGCATCCCTTTATCGCTATGTTATCTTTTTTTAACATTATGTTCTTTACTTGTATGCAATAAATCAGTGAATTAACAAGCCAGTACTGAACCATGAAATGCGATCATAGCTGTTTCCAGCCAATGCTGTTGCCCACACCATAAGGCAGAGTACATGATGAGAATATATGTGTTGAATCATATTGTAAACCAGCTGCACCAGCTTAGCAGCACTTTATACATATTTTACTTATTTTGTTGTAAACTACCAGCATGTAAGACCACTCAGCACAACTAAACATTAAGACCTTTACTGTTGAATATAAAAAAAAAGTAAAAAAAAAAGGTTTTCAGGAAGTTATCCACTACACTATTTATAAAGCTTTATAAAGTATTCAACACTTCATAACTTTTGTCATAAGCCTTTGTTCATGTACATAGATGTTCATAACCACAGTCATAAATTGTTATAACAATTTGACACATGGCTTTATAAAACAGAATGATATAATGCATTATAATATGAACTTCTTCTTTGGATTTTAAGACATTCTTACTTAAAAAAGATGCCTGTAAAGAGAGCTTGTAAGCCTTTATAAACAGTTATGAGCATTAATAAAGTCATTTACAGAAAAAAAGCCTTTTTGAAGGTAAATTAATTAATTAATTAATAACTGAGAGGCACGGTGGCTTAGTGGTTAGCACGTTTGCCTCTTAGCACCAGGGATTCCCTGTTTGAATCCCAATTTGGGTGGAGGTTTCATGTTTTCACCGTGTCTGCTTGGGTTTCCTCCCACAGTCCAAAAACATGGATCAAGGTCAATTGAATTCTCCAAATTGCCCCATATAGATTGTGTTTGTGTGTGTGTGTCTGTGTGAGTGGGTGTGAGCCCAGTTAAGGGTTGGCGCCCTGTCCTGGGTGTATCTGCCCAGTGCTCGAGGCGTTCTCCCCTGGATGGGCATGGGGAACCCCTCCGCGACCCTAGTAGAGGATAAAGCGGAAGATAATGGATAAATTAATAACAGGTAAGTTAATTAATTAAATTTACCCATAAGATCATCATGGATGCTACACTTTTGAATTTAACTTTTGTTTTAAAATTGGAAGTTAGGTATGTAATTTTTGTGAGTCTGGTTGAAACACAGTGCCACAGTGTGGGCTAATTAAGACTGCAACAATGATAACTGTTGTTACATCATTAGTGATTTTATCTTATTAGATTTGTTTTGGCTGGGGTCAGAACACAGGGTTTAAGGGCCTTTCTCCAAAAAAAACATCCACAATGGTGAATTTATTGGATTTGGGACTTGAACCCAGAAACTCCAGATTGATGGCCCAACACCCTTATAACTGACCTGCACTCTGCAACATAATCATAATCATAATCAAAATATGAATTTTGGCAAGAATTTTGGCAACTGCACTGTGATTAATGGGAGGGCTGTTTGGGTGGCGTCATTTATTTGTTTTGTTTTCTGTAAACACAAAAGTGGTTTGTTCGTGGAAAATGATGATCTCCAATGCCATCCTTTGTATTTGCCAAAAACAAAGTTGCCTGCAGTGACTTCAGACTGTCGCTTGTGAATGGAGGAGGTAAGTGACTCACCTGCATTGTGTTCTGTTATTTGTGTGGAGTGAGCACAGCTCTCAAAGAGAAAAAGTTAAATCCTCCAGAAATTGGCCATGCTGACAGGTTTCTCTTTTGAAAGGAGCATGACAATAGCATCGTAGGTGAACATTTTACTTAATTAGACAGAAAGAGGGCAGTACTGTGGCTAGCTCATTTTACTCTCAGCGCTGGGGATCCGGGTTCAAATCCCAATTTGGGTGGAGTTTCCAAGTTCTCCAGTTTCCTCCCACATTCCAAAAACATGAATTCAACGCAAATTTGCTGCTCTCTATTGCCAATATCTAAAATTGGCTCATATAGTGTGTGTGTGATTAGGTTAGTTGTGTGTGTGCCCAGTGATGAAATGACACAGTTTTGGTGCCCAAAACCTTCTCCCCAGGATAAGCATGACCCAAGTTTCTTAAATAGGATTAAGCAGAATGATATGATATAGGAAGAACATTCAGCAATGTAATAGCCTTAGCCTTCACAGAGGCAGTAAAATGATTTTACAACTCCTTTCAACAATTAAGAAATGATGGAAACAAGTATCTAGCATCTTGTTGTTCAGCAATAGGACACTTCATACAATATCTTTTGGAAAAGGGAAATTTAATTTTATGGTGATATTAAAATAAATATTAACATAGGCATCATATGAAACACATCTGAAACTAATCCATAATTAATACTGATGTTACAATTACACATTGATTGCACTTTAACATTAAGTCCAACATTTGTACTTCTGACTTTTTATTTTATTTTTATATTTTTTGGATGCATAGAAGTGCAATGGATTCTTTTTTTGTCTCTTTACAAGAAAAGGTTTAGTTCTGTACTGCATGGCCAGGTATCTTTATGTGTTGAGTTTGTAATTATACCCAGTTTTTGTGTGGGTTTCCTCAGGAAGATTCAGCTTGCTCCCACAGTACAAATACACGTGAGGCAGGTTAACTGGAGATACCAAACTGGCACTAGATGTGGATGTGTGCATGAATGCATTTGTTTGCGTCTCTATAAACTGGCAGCTTCTAAAATTATGTCCAATAAGCACTGGCGAAGCTCCAATGCGCCCTCCCAGCACTAATTAGGATAAAGAGCTTAGAACACGAATGGATGATTGTTTGCATAGGCATAGCTGGAGGTAAGCACATTAAGGCTCATCAACTATCTTTATTTCTTACTTTCAGACATTTTACAATACTTACTTTTCATATTATTTTTATTTAGACATAAGTTAATGCAAATCAAATTTAATCAATAGGCAGAATGTAATAATGTCACCTTTATGAATGCATGTACATTATACACAAAACCAAGCAAATGAATACAATGAAACTAAGTTAGAGCTATGACAGCAAATTAACCTATAGAGAGTGGTCTCATTCTCACCAGTGCAGATGCCTTATGATTAGATAAAGAACCTGCTTGCCTTCATCCCTGATTATATATCCTGTTGTTTGATTTGATAACCCTCACAGCTAATTTTGAACTCTGCTGTAATCCAATTTCCCTAACCATATTATATACATTTGCAGATACAAAACAGTGAAGACTGGAGGACTGGACTATGTTGTATGTATTTGTATCATGCATAACGTTTACAGATAATCTCACTGCATTTAACAGCAGCAATGCTTCACATATTTGTTCCTTCCAATTTTTACAGAGGGTTATTAATGGTTGCAATAATTTTTGTAACTCCTGGTGGACCATTAGTAATTTACTGAGGTATTTGTATTAACAAGATGCACTGGCTTATGCAAGTCTTATGAGGAGTGTCTGATAAATCCTGTTTCTGTGTTTCCTTTCTTGTCAGACTCGGGACTCACCTCTAATGACCTAGCCACTCTTCAAAGCTCTTGTGGCACCAGCTCACTGCCCTATCCTGGCCCATAATTACTTGCTCAGTGGCCTGTTAGCCCAGCCCAGGCCTCTGCTTGTGCTTTTAAAAGGCCCACTTCAAACAGGTCTCAAATTCAGGGCTATTACACAGGAACAATGGCAAGTAGCTCAGAGTCACCCTTTAATCTCCTTTAGTTTGGGGCCAACCTGCAGTTATGATGTTGTCTCTTATGCAATGCTTTAAGTACAAGAGTGGGAACAGACATAGACTTCTGTCAAGCAATAAATTATAAATTCTTTTCGTCTAGTTGCTACATTTTCTTTCAAAATAAAACAAGAAAAAAGAGGAACATTGGAATTGGGGATTAGTGTGGAGCAAAGGGGAGGTGTAAACGAGTGAAAGAAAGAGAGTGCTCTTTGTTCATTGTGTATTCATCCATAGTGTTTAGCTCTGTAAATTTAGTGCTGAGGTGATCTGGCTGATTAAAACACTCTGTCTCTGAGCATGCACATTTATGTCAATCTCTAGGGTCCATGCTGTCCTACTATGATGAATAATGTTTGTGCTCACACTAATATTCCAACATCCTGTTGTCAGAAGCTCTTTTAGTCATAGCCCACAATTGATCAGATTCTGGCCAGGCCTTTTCACAACTCTGATGGATGAGGCGACTGCTGGGCCTCACAGTTTTTTTCTGGCACAAGATCAGGTCTTATTCTTTGAGAGTACTGGTAGTAGCTGGCAATTCCATAATGCCTGCTGCAATCAGAAAGCCACAACCATAGCTGTGGAAACATCCTAGAATATTTGCATTGACTGAATAAACTTATTTGACCCGCTGAAGCTATAAAGCAAGTGATCATGCTTTATCAGCTTGAATAATTTTGCAGTACAAAATTTTATTGCTTACAGATGTTATCCAAAAAAACAAAAAATTGCCCTTCACGGAGCAAAAAATAATGAAGTGGTGAAGCTTAGAGTGATTCATTTGATTTTTAAAAAGTTACAAATATAATTTACAAATTATCATCAGCATCACCAAAAATATTGTACCTTTTTGACTTTGGTAGATTTTGTGTCCATTACCATATGATGACAATAAAGGTCAAAGATTTGAAGAGGCCTTAATTGTTAATGAGAGAAATAACAATAGCTCATTTGCAGATTAATCTAATTAAGAGACTTTTAATTTACACAATTGAAAAAACGTTAATGATGACTAATCTGAAATAGTTTTGAATTAGCATATTTGACCATATTTAAATGAAGTAATAATTAGATCTGGTAAATGGATGCACCTGTGGCTTGTTTGTGTGACTAATCGTCTCTTTTTTTGTGTGTGCAATGAGGTGAAAAGATAAGAGAGAGTGAACAACTGAATGCAGGAGAAGACTGCTGTTTTTGTGTGTGTATATTAGGCTGAAAAGCTGGGAATTGTGGTAAAAAACATTTTGTTTATACTTTTTCTACATCACCCGTCTAAATTTATGCTAAAACCTAGGTAAAGACCAGTATAAAGAAACATAACCACTTGAATTTCTTGTCTTAAAGCCAGCATTTATGCATCAGGAACAGGCCCAGTCTTAGCTGCAGCTGTGCTCTGATCAAAAACAGTGGTTCTGGGTGTGGCTGGAAGCCCAGGCGGAAGATCGGCAGGAGTTCAAATATCTGGTCCAAGCAGTTAGCACTTCAGCTTCTATGACAGTGGTTGCTGGAGTGCCCACAATCCTTGCTTTTTTCGAAGCATAGGGTTGGCATGAAGGTCAATGAGCAGTCCGTGCTCTTCCACTCTGGAACTTTGCTTGATGGGGAGGTGGCTCATAACCAGCTCAGCATCAAGGAGATCCTTTGGACACATTCTATACTCCAAAGAAGTAAGTTACAAAGATAGAAGTTTTCACAAAGTTTCAAGCACTACCGTAAAACTCAGTATGTGCAATTAGCTATTTGTGGTGCCCAATCATGTGGTACCTTGTATACTATTTTTTAAGAAATTGCCATTTAACCATAAGCCAGTGCAAGTTTGATAAAATGGGTCTTATTGAAAAAATTCTTTCTTGCTGTAGTCAAGACTAAAGCTGCTGCATTTTAAACCAGTCACTACAAAAATAAGAAAATCTTGTTACAAGAACATTACAATAACTAAACATTTGCCTATCTCTTTTGTTTGTTGAGCAGGGAGTAACCATATTTCTTTTCTCCATCAATTATTTTATTATGGGCATTTCACTTTATTTAAACCAAAAAGTATGCCAAAATTCTGTATAGACTGTATAGACTATGTGCCGTGACAGGCTTTATCTTGGCCTTCTTGACAAAATGCCCTACTACTTCTCTAAACTTGATGTGGTGCTTTTAATTTTTTGGTTTTGCAAACATACTCTGTATCAAGTAATGCAAAATGTAAGTAGCTCTAAAATCAGGATCTTTTTTTATTACTTTTGCTAAGAATTGGGATTTAATGTGCTCAATGTGGATTTAATGAGTTTACTAGGTACAAGTGTCCAGATATTGTTATTTGCTTTGTTATAATTCTATCAATATAGCATAGATTAAATGTGCAGTTGGACAAGTGGATGACGAATTTGTTTTACCATTACCAGCAGTGTCCACCTGTTCGTATAATCTAACTAACTAAAAATGGTTTATCATCTTTGGGTAAAAGCAAAGATTTGTCTTAAGATCTACACAACCATATTGTTGTAGCGCATACTCATGGTAAAATATAAATATTTTTGAACTCCACTGAGCACTGTTGGAGCCATTATCCAGAAGTGGAAAGAACATAATTTCCCCATAAACTGGCCATGACCAGGTGCTCCTTGCAAGATTTATGGGAGATGTGTCTTAAGAATAACCAGACAAGTTGTCCAAGATCCAAAGACCAATCGTGGAAAGCTTAAAAAAAACCTGGAATTATTAAGTACAGTCAAAGAAAACAATAATTAATATACTCAATCACCATGGTCTTTATGCATGCCCACTGAACAAAAATTCATTGCTCAAGAAAACGCATGTTAAAGCTTGTTTAAGGTTTGCTGCACAACATTTAGACAAGCCTATTGGATACAGGGGGATTATGGTAATGTATTCATTATACATAATACTTCATGCAGAGTTTGTTAAAACCCCACAGTACAAGAAAATCATACCATGTCACAACAACAGTTGGATTAAGAAACATTATTTACATGGACCATGTTTTTTCATGTTATTTTTACCATTGCCATATAGATCAGAACCTTAAATTAAGCTGAATGGGGTGGTTGGTGAAGCAATTTTATAGTATAAGTATTTTATAGGTATGCATTTTGGCAGTAGCCCGTGGTGAGACAGATGGTAGGAGGTTATTTCAATAATAAGTAATAATATAATAAAGTCATTCTCCGTCTGGCCAAACACATGCTGATGCGAACATGCAGGGTGCCTGGCTAACTTTTTTCCCTCTATTTTTGCTAATATTAACTGAAAAATAAAATACTACCTCGCTGCTACAATATTATTTAATGATCCATTTTCTAATCAGATTTAATTGTTGATTTTATTTTTATTTAATTGTTGATTTAATATTATTATAATCTCATAAAAATGCCTCCTTAAAATATTGAAATCTGTTGTACTCTGGTTGTATTAAAGTACATTATGTGTGACATTGCAGCAAATAAATCTTTACTTGCACTTACATTAACCCTGTCTGATGTGTTGTTACTCTGCCTAAGGCTCCAGTGGCCCCATGGACATAGTCTTTTTCTGAATTATGCTGTCGTCTTGTAGAAACCAGGAAGAAAGTTACCCCCATCCCATACTTTTTTCAATATTTTTTGTTGAGAGGAAAACATTTTCCACATCCATTACATTATGTCATAAATCACACATAGACCAAGCCTTAAGGGGAATAATGGGAGGAATGTAGTATTTCATACTTCATACACCTGCAATGTATGTGGACGTGCATTTAAGTAACTGGACGTGCAGCCTGTTTTTTCATTGTGGTATGTTGAGACAGGTATGATGAGGTGTGGAAATAAAAAGTGAACTATTGCCTACAGAGACACATGTTTGTTGGGCAATGTTCAAAACAAAGAAAAAAGCTGCATTTGTCATTATCCTGTTTTATTGAGTTTTGTTTTACACCCATGTCAGGAAAAAATTCTGAGCTTAATAATAAAATGTTATTGTGTTTCTTAAAATGTATCAATGTACATTGGCAGATGATAGTAAAATACACTGATTTTAATAGAAATGGTGGATATATACTTTTGTTTAATTTATTTAGGCAGGTTTATACAGTAGTTTAATCAAATTAAATACAATTTGTAGATTTGATTTGATTTATTTATTCAAATAACAATGGCAATACACATTAATCAACATTTATTTTTTCATTATGTAAAATGTGCCAGGTTTAGCTAACTGGCTAATTTTCATCTGCAATCCATGGGCGGAGATTGATTTTTACTGTTCAAAATGAAACCATACTTGTAACAGCATCAAAACCATTCAGTGTAAAATAGCAGATAATGAAAACATTCGGTTTAACATAAAACTAACTAACTAAACACAAATATACTAAGGGAAGATGAACTGGAATAACTTGAGGGAGGGACCAAGAAGCAACAATATATTTTTGAAACAAACCTAAAGAACATCATGGTGAAACTAAGAGATTTAATTGAAATAACATTAACTAAAAGGCTATACAGGAAATTATTAATCCACAGTATGTTAATGACAAATCAATATACTCAGATCTAGAAGCCTTGTGTTCTTGAAATCACAGTCCCATATTTTTTTATTTATTTTGGCAGGTTGCCAACTAGAGGACCGGTATACTGGTATAATTCAGAGGATAGTGGACCATGAAAGTATTATAGGGTTTGCAGCAGCTGGCACAAGCACACTGGTTTTGCTGGCAGCCAAAGCAAGCACAGTGGGGTAAGAAATTGACTCCAGTTCAAATCAGGGTGCCATCGCCAACGCTGGTTGGATCCTTTTGTGTCCATACTAGACTAAGTAATAATGTCAAGCTCTTCTGCTGTTTCATACAAGTGGATTCAGGTGTCCTTTCAGTGCAAACATGTTTAGAATCAATGTCTGATCATGTAATATGTTAGACTACATTATTAGACTGTCAGCATTTGCATAGTGACAAAATTTACCTGAGCCACTAAATAAGTATAATTTGGCCGTCACACGATACCAACACAACACAGTACACATACAGCCATTAATTTTGAGTTTCTCACAATCTTTAAACAGCTGTGTAATTAATCAGTGATTAATCCAAATAAATAGAGGTATGAGCCAGATTTTTTTTTAAACTAAGAAATCAATTATGCAATAATTTTAGGAGGTCTGGTGATTAATATGGAACAATGCCAGACCATACTAGAAATACATTTTCAGCTCATGAAATCTATTCTGTTGAACTTCTTGAATCCTGCAGAAAAATTGTCTATTAAATTGTTCTTTTAATAAAGACATTTCAGGGACAAAAATGTGCAGAAAGTTTAACTGAATTAAAACTTTACTATGTAAAAATCTATATTTGTTTTATTTAAAACAAAAAACAGACCAGATAATCAATTCAGGGTTTACTTTTGTCTCTTTAAACTCAGGAATTATACCATCTCTGCTCTCCCTAGCATTCTGTCTTCCTTTTTTTCTTGTACACGACAGTAAATCTATTCTTCTTCAGACCTGAGTGGCACTGCTGCAGGCTATATTGGGCAGCACTGTTCTTTAATAAGACTCGTCTGTCAACAATGGATTCTCACAATCAGATAACCCTACCTTAATCCATCCAGCCATTGTTCTCTCTGTCTCCCTCGCTGTTTTACCATTTCTATTAGTTTTTAGTAGGTACACCTTGTTTTTATGCTCATTGCCCATTTAAACAGTTTAACTTACCATATAGATGCATTTTGTTGTTTTATTATTAAAGAAAAATTTCCATCTGCTTTTCTACTCACTGTCTTCCTAAGTTCTGAAAAACTGCTTTGTGAGTTAGGAGTAGGTCAGATACTTCAAATGTATTAATGATTTTAAGTGTTAGAAGGTTTGATAATTCAGGTTTGATAATTCTACAGCGTAGCTGGTTTTCTCCATAACTACTGACTTGTGGTGTTCTCATTTGTAAGTTGCTTTGAATAAAAGCGTCTGCTAAATGACTAAATGTAATTGTAAATGTTGAAGCCTTTCTCTGGTTAGGCAGCTGGAATGCTGTTTTTAAGTTTGGCAAATAGGATACCTTTAGCTGCTGGGTGGTACGAAAGCTTTTAGCTCGCTGGGTGGTTATAGAGCTGACTAGTGTCTATACTTCACTTGTTGGGTCTACCAAAATGAAATGCTACCGACCATAATTCCTTCGAGACTTTTCCCAGGCCCTGGGATGATGAAAATAGGCAAGAAGCAGATAAATAAGTTAGTTTATTTAAATATTTATTTACAAAAGCAGACCTTATAGAAGTCACCTATACATGATACTAATACATGAACAAAGAAAGGCTTATAAACATAATTAAAGATACCTGGCTAATCAACACAAAGGATCCAAAATTAACAAAAACTAGAATGAAAACACACACTTCTAACTGATTGATTCTAACTGCCTTCTAGTTTTCATCCCTAGAGGTACTTTGTGGCAGGCCTAGAGGTCACTGATCGAGAGAAAGTTTTATTAGATATTTCTCGATTACTAAGTCGATTACTAAGACCTACTTCATCTCAGCATCTCCGTTTTACTTTAGCCTGGACTTCAAGTATAACAAATTACTTTTTATTAATTGGGAAGTTGCTCAACAGTACTCAATTGTCATGATTCACCAAATATTTTAATAGGTGACAGACCTGATCTGGATGCTGGCCACTGAAATACACCCAATTTATGTCTACAAAGTCACAATGTTGTTACTTAAAGAATAATGAAATCTGGCATTGTCCGGCTAAAATAATCATAAAGACAGTGGAACTTGATGACAGTGTATGTTTCTCCCCCAACATCAATATAAACCTCTGACTCAGTGGTGCCTTTACATTTACATATGCACATAGGCCATCCCATTGCAAATGCTGTTTATTTGCAATTTTGATTGGAAATGGTTTTGGATATTTTTTTTGTAATCCCAAAACATGTTGGTAGCCTCCATGATCACGCACATATTCATATTACAACAACTTTAATAATAATAATAATAATAATAATAATAATAATAATAATAATAATAATAATAATAATAATTTAAGAAATTATGAATTCTGAATTATGAATAAATGGTTAAAAGATACTTTACAATCTTGCAATAAACGTTGTCTTTGAACTCACTGGCTTTAAACTATTACAGCATTTGGCAGTAGTTAATTATGACCCATACTGGCTTGCAAAGACTAAGCCTTTGGTGGATGCTCCTTTTGAATGTGTTTATACCAAAAACAAAATGTCACTTTACTTTGCATATCTTCTGAAATTTTGTCCACTTAACTGAAGATGGCTGCCTGTCTGCATTTGACCATACTGATGTTTCACTATAAACTACTTTCCTGATCATCAGCCTTGCCTGTGATGCTTGGCGTTACCTTTGGTCCCAATCTCTCTAATTATGTTTTTAATCTAGTATTTTCCCATGCTTCAAATCTTATACATCCCCACTGCTCTCGAGGCTGCATAAATATAGTTCATGTTCACGATTTTTGTTCATGATGGGTTTGTGGAAAATTGTAGATGATATGATCCCTTTGTTAATGGTAATACTGTGTCAATAGTAATGTGATCTTATTTCTAATCAAAAACTTTGCTAGAGGGAAAGAATACAGCACACAACACATTCCTGCAGATTCCTTTGACACAGCCCATCACTCCACAGTGTAATTTAAAAGTGACAAGGTTTCACTGTCAAATTAATGGTGTTCATTATGTTGCCAGTAACTATAATTATTAACCTTCACAGATGCTGGGGGGATACCTTGCTCCTGTCCTTTCAGCATTTCCCTATTCCTGGCAGTCTTAATTCTATTTTTGCAACCAATATCTTCTGCCCCTAAAATAGTTGTGCACCAGATGGGCTTTTGCTCAGCCAAAAGCTCCTGAATCGGTCACTTCAGAGTTTAAGGTTAATTTACACTGTCAAAGATTACATCAGCATATTTTACTTGTTTTACACATGGCAATAGGTCTTTTGCTTGCCACTTTTTCTGCTGAAAAAAAAAGCTGAATAAAGTGAGGTGGGGTGCTGAGTAGTAAGACCTTGGCCTGCCAAACTCAGCACTTACTGTTCATTTATCACTCTGCTGTTGTCATGTGCATTTAGACATTAGAATTTACCTTTGCATGAAGAGTCAATTTGTCACCCTCATTAGTGTACCTCATTCGTCTTACTATGGCCAATCTAATGTGCAGTGCAGAAGGCTTGGGTTGCGTTAATTCTCGCCTGGAGTTCTGGGGCTCATCACTCATTCTGAGCCACTGTTTAAAGCTACTTCATCAATCTCACACATTATGGTATTGGTGATGTTAGAATGTGGAATCATGCTTGTAGCAAAAGTGGGTGTGTATTTGATAGTTTTTTATTATTAAATATAATCACATACTTTGAGGATATACAGGCATCAGTGGCTCTTAATGTGATGTGAGTTACATATTTGGAGTAAAACATAATGACACAAGGATTTATAACAGTACAGTTTGTCAAATTCCAGCATCTAACAAGTCCTGCTGGTCAAACTATGATGTCTAATAAATCAGATTTTTTTAATCACAATTTGTCAGCCAGGATGTTCACTGCAAAAAAATTTTTGCAGTGTTTTTGCCTGGATATAAATAAGTCTATGCTCTTATCCATAAGTAAATAATTATATAGCTTTAGCAGTTTTTATAGTAGATCAGTTAAAATTATATCACCCAGTTATTTGGCAATACCATATCATTGCAGAGTTGGTTTGTAATTTCTCTTAGTCATTCTGTCTATGTGAGTAACCCATGCTCATTTTAACAAGTCTTGTTAGCTTTGAGCTATGACTTTTATAAACTTCGAGATATAACCAGGGGTATGATTTGCATTATCATTTCGACAGCAAAGGTTTTAGACAATGAGAGTTATTTCAACAATCTTCACATGTAACACAATAAATTAACCCCTACATGTTGTATTAAGCCAGGTGGGTTGAGTGTGGGGATGTAGAAGTGTATAGGCCAGATGGAAGGAGACAGAGGAGCAAGCAGGTGCTGAATGAACGTGTGTGAGCAAGTGTGGAGGCCATAACAAAAGAGTTGCCTTGACATGAACATCCACCATAAATCCTGTTACTGCCTCAACCCTGCACAGCCATCTTTGCTATTTATTTCTACTCTGCCATATGCTTTAGAGTCCTGAAGAGTAATTATTTCATATACCTCTGCTGCCACAAACCAGGCTCCTCTGGCTTGCCTCTTAAAGGCTGGAGTATGATTGATTGCTGTCAACAGGTCACAAGAGCAGAGTACATAGTAACTCAGTTAATACTCTTTATCCAGTTGATTAAAAAACAGCATAATGGCTGTTATTGTTTATCATTTTTAAATAAGTTTACTATTTTACATGCATGTGGTGAGCTATATTTGCCTATATGAATTAGTTGGACCTACAAAATGGTGAAAATTGTCACCCCACAGTACGAAGGTCTGATGGATGGCATTTTCTGTGTGGAATTAACTTCTTCCCGTGTCTGCTTGGATTTACTCTGGGAAATTAATATTATTGGATGTGAAAGCAACTTTGGTACAGTAATGGCAAATAATTATTTTGACCATATCATCATTTTTATCCATATTTACTTATATTATAAATATTGTGTTTAAATTCTAAACATACTGGGAAAGTAAAGAGCATTAAATCAGTTTTGTGAAAGACATTAAGCATTGTGATGAACATGTGGAACATGTATCAGGCCATAATAAAAGGTCATTAAAAGGTCTCAAAATTGATAAATACAGATACATTTAAATACAACCTTAGATGGACAAGTCTAAGTAAAGTTAAAATAAGGTCATATTCTGCTAAAGCTTGGCATATATATATATATATATATATATATATATATATATATATATATATATATATATATATATATATATGGCACATATATTCTTAAATTAAAAGCACACATTGATTATTATTATTTTTTTTTGTAGATTGTGCAGGTGCAAATGTAATGTGGAACATTAATGTAAAATCTGGTTATAATATTTTTAAATATAATTTAAAATAAATTTACAATTAAACTAACATTTGAAATCCTATAGGCCTTGTAACTGTATAATTGGGGTTTTCTGGGTGTTATCAAGATTGCAAATTTGGAACATTTGCATATTTGCAACCTTTAGACTAATTTCAGTTATTATACAGTTTACTATTCAGTAAATTACTGCCTTAACTCTTTAGTCCAATTGAAACCCTGCTCTTTCCATGCTGCAGCTGAATCTAACCAGTAGATAGCAGCAACAGTTGCATCTGTGAGTATGCTGCACATCTCCTTCCCTGCAATGTATTTATACTATCTCTGTTAAATGTTTCCGATTCATGAGTTTAGTGCTAAGGTTTCTTTTCATGCGGGTTTCAGTTAAGCTGTATACTTAGACTGTCATAACTCTTCCAAACATCTTATATTTTTTATTGGCTTTATAGCAATGTATTATGAACTATAATTAAATTAATTTGAATAAACTATTAGGAGACATATTCTATAATTCATTTCTCAGCCCAGATTTAACCAAGCCTGTGAAGGCATTTCCTGCAAACTGTGTAAACTGGTCACTTGGTGGTTGTACAGTGCCTTGCAAAAGTATTCACCCCCTTGGATTTTTCCCTATTTTACTACATTGCAACCTGTAAGTATTTTTTTATGAAAAAAATATGTATATAAAGAATATGAAAATAAAAAACTGAAAATTGGCATGTGCATATGTATTCACCCCCTTTGTTATGAAGCCCCTAAAAAGTTCTGGTGCAACCAATTACCTTCAGGAGTCACATGCTTAGTGAAATAAAAGCCACCTGTGTGCAATCTAAGTGTCACATGATCTGTCAGTATATACACACCTTTTCTGAAAGGCCCCAGAGGCTGCAACACCATTAAGCTAACCAAACAACACCATGAAGACCAAGGAGCTCTCCAAGCAAGTCAGGGATAAAGTTGTAGAGAAGTATAAGTCAGGGTTGGGTTATAAAAAATTTCCAAATCTCTGATGATCCCCCGGAGCACCATCAAATCCATCATCATCAAATGGAAAGAACATGGTACCACAACAAACCTGCCAAGAGAGGGCTGCCCACCAAAACTCTCAGCCCAGTCAAGGAGGGCATTAATCAGAGAGGCAGCACAGAGACCAAAGGTAACCCTGAAGGAGCTGCAGAGTTCCCAAGCAGAGACTGGAGTATCTGTCCATATGACCACAATAAGCCGTACACTCCATAGAGCTGGGCTTTATGGAAGAGTGGCCAGTAAAAAACCTTTACTTACAGGCAAAAATAGGAAGGCTCGTTTCGAGTTTGCAAAAAGGCATGTGGGAGACTCCCAAACTGTATGGAGGAAGGTACTGTGGTCAGATGAGTCCAAAATTGAACTTTTTGGCCACCAAGGAAAACGCTATGTCTGGGGCAAACCCAACACATATCATCACTCCAAGAACACCATCCCCACAGTGAAACATGGTGGTGGAAGCATCATGCTGTGGGGATGTTTCTCAGCAGCAGGGACTGGAAAACTGGTCCGAGTCGAGGGGAAGATGGATGGTGCTAAATACAGGGATATTCTTGAGCAAAACCTGTTTGTCTGTCAGTGATCTGAGACTAGGGCGGAGATTTACCTTCCAACAGGACAATGACCCAAAGCATACTGCTAAAGCAACACTTGAGTGGTTTAAGAGGAAACGTGTAAACATATTGGAATGGCCTAGTCAAAGCCCAGACCTTAATCCAATTGAGAATCTGTGGTCAGACTTGAAGATTGCTGTTCACCAACGGAAACTATCTAACTTGAAGGAGCTGGAGCAGTTTTGCCATGAGGAATGGGCAAAAATTCCAGTGGCAAGATGTGGCAAGCTCATAGAGACTTATCCAAAGCGACTTGCAGCTGTAATTGCTGCAAAAGGTGGCTCTACAAAGTACTGACTTACGGGGATGAATAGTTATGCACACTGATGTTTTCAGTTATTTTGTCCTATTTGTTGTTTGCTTCACAATAAAAAAAAAGTTAAATATTGAAAGTTGTAGGCATGGTCTATAAATAAAATGATGCAGACCCTCAAATACTCCCTTTGAATTCCAGGTTGTGAGGTAACAAAATTTGGAAAATGTAAAGGGAGGTGAATACTTTCGCAAGGCACTGTAAATAGTATATAAACCTCTGCAGGGTCTGGAAGAGTATGTAAAATGTTGTGATAATCAAATTAATGGTGTGGATTTGAATAGGGAAAACACACACACCTTTGTACAAATTTATAAGATTAACTAAAAGAAATAATTAATTTTATTGTGATTCAGTAATAATACAACACAGTAGATTTAGTATGATTTAGATTAAATAATACTGACACAAAGCATTTGTTCATGGCTGGCTGCTGCTTTTTCTCCCTATCTGCTTCTTAGCTTTTCAAGTTGTTGTTTTTGCCAGTGGGCATGCTCAAAACTGAACTACTCAAACACACTCCTAAACAGGTCAACACGGAAGCTTAGTTAAGTATGTGCACGGATAATAACAAATACAAAGCCATAAGGGTGCACTAAAAGGCCTTACTTTTTTTTTTACATTATAAATAAAAAAGCTAATAACCTTTTACAACATGGCTATAAAATTCTGTCTAGTTGAAATGCCTGACAAAGTATTGTTATCCTTGGCAATGTCATTTGAATGCCCTCTGGTACCTCATACAGTTAGCATTGAGACATGCATCATGCTGGCCTCTTCTCAGCTGGCAGGACAGAGCAAGTATTTTTTTTGTCATTTCAACTGTAAATTTCTGTGCAGTACACATCATCATCAAGCAGTATGTGTTGAAGTGTTATACAATTATTGTTATGTGGGTTAATGTCTGGTAGCCATTTGTAGAGAGATGGAATTTATTTTTAAAACCTTTAAAGATATCAATCACTACAAAATAAGCACCAGATATTCCACCACAATCTCTATTTCCAGAAATTAAATGTATGCATGCAACACTTTCAAAGTCTGCTTTCAACATTTCAAATAATTTAAATACAAGATTAACAATAGATCAAAACATAATTTCTTGCAAATAAAATATATTTTAAATTCCAATTATAAATAGCTTATAAAAGTTTTTTTTGTGAGGTAAGTTTTTTAAGTGTATATACTGTTTATGTGTTTGTGTGTACTATAAAACAACCAAGCAATGATGGATAGTGTTATGTTTTTAAAGCCAATTAGTGTCTGGATCTGTATCAGTGCTCATTAATCTTTTGCACAGTAACTAACCAAAATTGACAAAATAACCGAGTTTGGCTAATGATGGTAGATGTTGCCTTTGTTTCTAATGACAGTCATTAACCTTTCAATGGCTAAATAATAGCATCTTAATTAATTTGTTTCAAAAGGAAACTTTTTAGTGCAATTTAATTATATTAATGGGCAGCCACAAGGTGCTTAGCAATAGAAAAGTCCCCCTACACACATGTACACACAAATTCAGATGGTATATATGTACAATTTCATATTCAGTCCATTTTAGTTATATAATTATCCATAATATTTCATTATTATTGAAATATCTTTGTTAAATCTTTACTCATAATTAATTAAGATTTTGCATGAATATGTATGAATTTGAATCAGCTCTCTTGAACTTTTGCCATAGACCATAACACCATGCAGTAAACTTTTTATTACAACTCTTCTGCCATTTAGACAAACATCTTTCTTTTTCTGCACAGTTGTGCAATTATGTTAAATTATAATACATTTAATGATAAATTAATAATTAAATTAAAGTTTTCTTCTTCATATTACAAAAATCCAAATTCATTACTAAATTAAACTAAATAGAAGTTGAAAGTGAGTTAAGAAAAGAATAAAGCAGTCTCGATAAACAAGTAAATGTACAGTGCAGAAAAAGTACAGACTTAGTTGTTTCTGACAACTAGAATGGGTTCTTCTTTCTAAAAAACCTAAACGTAACCAGATAAAGACACTGTAATGAAGTAAATCCTACAGCAATCAGTAGTAGCCTGAATACTGCACTGAGTCATTCATCTCTTTCAGGCTTCTTTTCTCCGGATGTGACTGTGGATTTATTATCCTGCTGTGCAGAACTAAAGACTTTGATTTTGTAATACAATTAAACCAGTGTGAGGGAAAAAGGCCCAGAAACATGCCATGCCAGTCAATATGGGAGATGAGTTTAGATTTATAACTCTGAACAAAAAGTACAAAATCAATCATCTTATTGAATAATGACATTATGGGCCATAAATTATGCTGAGTTTGAACAGTTACATGAGAGGACAGACATTTGTGCTTGCTACAGTGACATTAATCCTTTGTGTCAAAAAGATATGTGTGTAACATTCATCTCTTCCTTAAGCTTACAAGCTAAAACACACAAAAAACAATAGAAAAGGTTAATATATATTAGTTAAACAATAATACAGAAACAAGAAATTTAAATTCTGAAATAAATGGAACCTGAACATCTTCGAAGTGTTGGTGAATGTTTTTACAGGAGTACTGGATGCTTGGCTTAACAGAAACAAAGAGATTTGGTTATATGTGCATTTACCACGCCATAATCAAACTTAATTTTGGTGACAGAGTTTCTATCTAGACTGATTTTAATAATAATGCATATATCTATGATTGCACTAATATTTATTTTGTCTCCTTACATCTTTATTCCTGATGACACAGCGATATTCTCTAATACTTTATGAATAAGAAGACTACTTATCCCATTTTTACTCTTTCATTTACTTTGTTGGATGGCAAAATCACAACAAGGCTTAAATAGTTTTAGAGATCTTGTGCCGTGATACAACAAACAAACAGCAAAAAATAAGTGTTCAAGATGCAATGGTTGTATAGCAAAGTACAAATATGAACTTACCTCAGCTAGTACTAAATATTTTTCTGACGTAATAAAAAAAGATTTATATACAAAAAACATCTTTGAATCAGATTTATTATTTTCTCACAGTTTAGGAGCAAACTAGAGGAACAAATTTTATAAAATGATAAAATTAAAAACATAAAACCTAAATATAATGTTAGGCTATCAGTTATCATCACTTTGCTTTGTTATTGCAATCTTTAGATGTAAATATCTGTGCGCATATGTGGTATTGTTTTAACCTATGTAGGATGTGGACATGTCCTGAGGTATTGGTTTTATTATGTTCATTTAAAAAAAATTCTAACAACTTTTAATCTCCTGTGATTTTCTGTTTCATGTGGTTGGTCATGTTTCACTAGACTGAACTGCAGTGTTATCAGCATGACACAAAGCTAGTTGAATGCCAGTTGAATGCAAGTTGAAAGTAAAACATTAAAATTATAGGCTCATCTAATTGTTATCATTTTTATTTGACTTTGCTTCCGATGAGACCCAGGATAGTGTCCTAGGTATGTTCTCCTACACCTAGATAAGTACATTACAGAGCATCTGGACAGTTTGTGCATGACTTGGCTGTGTTACTTGCACTAATACATAAAGATAAAAAAAATACTCTTATTGAATGCAGGTCTTGGAAATATAAAGGACAATCAATGGCATTAATGCCTTAATCGTCCAGTAACTACCCATCAACTACCTTTCTGGCCACATGAGCATTGTCCTACACTGAGAGGAACCCAAGGCCCACTGCACCAGCATAAAATCTGACAATGGCTCTAAGGATTTTATCTCAGTACCAATCAAGGTGTAACATACAAGGTTGACCTACCACCAAACTGGTCAAGCTAGATGACATTGCATGCAGAACTCCTTTTTCCCTTTTTCACACAAATATGCAGATAATTGACTGGCTGCTGTAATAGTCTGTCTCTTGTCGTCATTAATTATATGTTCTTCAGATTGTGGTGGAAGTTACAGCAAAGTTTCTTGCAACAGCACTTTTTGGGTTGGCTTTTCTGCACCTGTTGTCACTTTCATTTGCACCAAATCAGGGTGAACTTAATTAACAATTGCTTATGCTTCCTGTGCAAAGTAATATCTCTGTTGTGTAACTGACTGTGCTATAATGTGATGATTAAGTGGTTATGTATTGAAATCCTATATAACTTTAATATCCATTACTACATTTAAAAAAGATAACAAATTTAATCTAAATAGCTATGAAAAATGAAAAGACATAGTTGCACATCTTCTTAAGACCATAAATACATTGGCAACTCTAGTTTAAGACAAACATTGTCCTTATATAGTTGCTACCTTGAATAAAACATATCTGTAGCAACAAAGCTTGGATGTATTGTATGTCATAAAGCACATAAAATATAATATTTTATTACAAATATAACTAAGACATTACACTTTTTAATAAGTGAGACCGAAAGTGAGGAAGAAGAAAGTCTCATTTGAAGTTTGGCACATACTGAAACGTTGTGTTCATAAATTTATATGTCTGTTCTTCCACATTCCACATCTGTTACAACCAACTAAATATTATCTAATATATATCTAAATATTAAGACATTAACCTACATATGGCCAACAAATTATTCCATGATTCTAATCAATCAAAATGTGTCTACAAATATTAGATTATTGACATAAATGTTGGCAAAAAAACTGATACATTGATATACTGTACATGATACGGACCGTACTGGGACAGTAATCCACATATGGCCAAAATCTTAGGACAGCAGCCCACATGTGACCAACATATAAGGACACCATCCCATTCGTGGTAAAATTATTAATTCACTAACCTACTGATTGAAAACATATTATGACACCAACATATATTTTTTTTTAGGTTTAGATAAATGTAAAGATGCTTTAAAACAATGCATTGTTGAAAAAAAGTACTAAATAAATAATCTTAACTTGAATTTAGAACGCACACTTTAATTACAAATATACTAATATTTATTCTAAATGTTCATAAAAGTAAAAATTATGAGGAAAATAACTAAACTCGGATATTAATATGAATATATTTTAATGATATTACATTTTAAAAGTTATTTAAGGCCTATGTTTACATTTTATTATTTATTTGTTCATTTATTCAATATTCTTTCTTTCTTTATTTATTTATAATGATCGCAACAAAAATTATTGTATTACCATAAAAAATACATTAAACTTGTCCAGATGAAAGGTATAATTATTTTTATTAGGAAAATTACCTGTCTTAATTATCTGCCTTAGTTTGTTGCCCACCATTGTTACTTGAGAGTCATTTACAACAAATAATGTTGGTTGGTTCCTGGGATGATAAAGGAGAAAAAATATGTTTTATCTTTACTAATCTTAATCATTTACTACATTTCTCTCTCTCTCTCACACACACCTTTTTTTTAAAACAAAAGAAGATATCAGAGATCTTTAAAGATCAGTGCTTGTTCTGAATGGACCACATTTTGGCCAGGTGCCTGGCACTCTTGGCAATAGTCCATTCATCCTCTGTAATTAGGTTAGAAATTATTAATGGAAACTGTGGATCAGGGCAAGGGGTCATTTGGAGTTTAATTGTATTCTCAGATAACTTAATTTAGCTTGATGCATTTGTTATTGACAGTGTGTCAGACATTTATAGGATACAATACCTTTAATAACACATTTAGACATTATTTAAAGGGTGGACTATAACCTGTTAAACAGTGGCATTTGCAGGGTCATATGCCAAAGCTAATGTAGAAAATGAACTTGTCCCTAAAGTACTTTAATACAAAAAGTAAATGGGTTGTCAATGTAAGTTTTTGTGTCTTTTTAGTCTTTTTTTTAGTCTTTTAGTCTTTGAAAAAGGTTCAATGATGGCAAGTGTTAATATTTTCATTAAAATGTTTTTTTTTTTTTTTTTTTGATTTCATGATTTATCAAATTATTCATCGTGTTGCAACTAGAAAATAATAAAGGCTAATTATTAAGAGATAACATTTCCCTGACATTGAACTGCAAATTTGTTTGTTGGATAGTTACACATTTATCATTGAAAAAAGGGACTCACCTTTCCAATGGAACAGTTGTCTTTCTGTCTTTGACCCTGACAGCTCAATCACTGGCCGTCTCCAGCTAATGACATAGAAACAGTGAAAATTAAAATTGGTACAGTTGAGACTTAAAAGCTAACCCACATGTTCTGAGGAAACTTTATACAAACATAATTTATTTAAAACACAAGAACCACACGTTTAGCTGTACAATAGGGAAGCTCAGATTTTTTAACTGAATGATAAGCTCTTTCTACATTTACATTTACATTTAGTCATTTAGCAGACGCTTTTATCCAAAGCGACTTACAAATGAGAACACCACAAGTTAGAAGCTATGAAGAAAACCAACTATACTGTAAATTCATCAAATCTGAATGTTATTCGATGCCGCGGCACACGCCCCCCCCCCCTTTTTTAATTAATTAATTTATTTTTATTATTACAACAGGTATTTGTTAAAAAGATGTGTCTTCAGTCATTTTTAAAACTGTTTAATGATTCTGCCTTACGGACAGATTTGGGAAGAGCATTCCACCATTTTGCAGTGGTAAACGCCACGGAGTGCGAATTAGCTCCTCGGTGAGGTGGAATCGTCAGGCGGCAATCATCGCTGGAGCGAAGAAAACGGGTCGGAGTGTATTTAGGAAAGATGGGGTGAAGGTAGAAGGGGGAAAATCCAGAAATGGTTCTGTATGCTAGAGTCAGTGACTTGTACTGAAGGCGAGCAGCTACAGGAAGCCAATGGAGGGAAGTGAGTAAAGGAGTGACATGAGTTCGCTTGGGCTGCTTAAACACAAGTCGGGCTGCAGAGTTTTGAATTAGTTGAAGAGGTCGGATTGTGGAAGCTGGGATCCCGGCAAGTAGCGCATTACAATAATCGAGCCGGGATAGAACTAGGGCTTGAACAAGCAGTTGGGTAGCATGTTCAGTCAAAAAGGGTCTGATCTTCCTTATGTTGTAAAGGAGGAATCTACAGGAACGGGCAGTTTTGATAACATGATCAGAGAGTTTAAGGTGGGAGTCTATTGTGAAGCCAAGGTTCCGGACCGAATCTGTGGGGGAGATTGTGGAGCCATCAATTTGGAAGGTCAGGTCGTGATGGATTGAGGGTTTAGCTGGGATAATGAGAAGCTCTGTTTTTCCTAAGTTTAATTTGAGATGACGGGCCTTCATCCAAACAGATATGTCGGTGAGGCAGGCAGATACCCGATTTGAGATGGTGGTGTCATCAGGGGCAAAAGACAGATGAACCTGAGTGTCATCAGCATAGCAGTGGTAAGAGAAACCATGCGCCTGGATGACCGTGCTCAGTGATGTCATGTATAGTGAGAAGAGGAGTGCGTACTTGGTGAGAGTTAGAGAGCTTCCCATTCCATGACACTTTGAAGGTCCTTTCTGTGAGGTAGGATTGAAACCATTCAAGTGTCGTATCAGAAAAGCCTAATTCAGCTAGAGTTGACAGTAGAATCTGATGATTTACTGTATCAAAAGCTGCGGAAAGGTCTAACAAAATGAGGACCGAGGATTGAGTTTTGGCTTTGGCAGTTTTAAGTGAGTCAATCACAGAGAGCAATGCTATCTCCGTGGAGTGACCACATCTAAAACCGGACTGATTGGGATCAAGGAGATTGTTCTGATTAAGAAATGTGGAGACCTGTGTGGATACCACCCGTTCAAGTGTTTTAGACAGGAAAGGTAAGAGAGAAACAGATCTGTAGCTCTCGACCAAATTTGGGTTGAGCGTAGGTTTTTTGAGTAGGGGTTTGACTATGGCTTGTTTGAAGCAATTTGGAAAAGTCCCAGACGACTACTGTGGATGCCAAGCTCAGATTCCTTGCCAAGTAGCAAGGGCCATTTCAATTTACACAGCAAGTGGAAAATCAACTTTGAAGTGGTATGGATGGACAGAGACAGGACATAATGTGTATACCACCAAAATAATATTAAAGGCTAGAAGGAAGTGGTACTGGTAGTTCCTGAGAGGGAGGAGCTTGGGCCAGAGTTATAGTAAAGAGAAAGCTCCTCTTCTCCCTTACATCACATGTACACTTCCCCCAAAAAATTGGCAATATACATTCAGGAACTGAACACAGCTGATGCACCAACCATGAGGGTGAGTGTGAAATCAAAACCAGCATTAGTCTGTGTGCCATCTAACTACACATTCCTGTAGCTCTAATGCAGGTGTTCTCAGAAACAAAATTAATACCATAAACCTAGTTACTGGTACAAAAATTGTGAAAAATATGTATAGCAAATATGTTTGGAATGAATATTATGAATAAATAAAAAAATAATTGATTAAAACTTTCATTTAATTTATGTATGCACATCTGTCAGTAGCTTTGGTAACATCCATCCATCCATTATCTTCCGCTTTATCCTAGGGTCCCCATGCCCATCCAGGGAAGAACGATTCGGTGCTGGGCAGATACACTCAGGACAGGGCGCCAACCCATTGCTGGCACATACTCACTCACACAGATGCACAAACAAACACACTCTATATGGGAGAATATATGGAGAATTCAATTGACCTTGATCCATGTTTTTGTACTGTGGGAGGAAACCGGAGAATCTGGAGGAAACTTACACGGACACGGGGAGAACATGGAAACTCCACCCAGATTGGGATTCGAACCGGGAATCCCTAGCCCTGAGAGGCGAACGTGCTAACCACTAAGCCACTGTGCTGCGCTTTGGTAACATGCAGCACCAAAATGAAGAGAAAAGTAAGCAACATGGCATCCCTCTGGATGCCATGTTGCTTACTTTTCTCTTCATTTGTGCATCTGTGCATCTGTGTGAGTACTTCTTCGAACTATTGTCCTGTTAAAAAATTCTAAGGAGATAAAAGTCTGTGCAAAAGAAGAGGTCTAGAAAGTTACTGCTCAAGAGTCAGGGCTACCTAAGGGGTGGTTTTAAAAAAAAAATGCCATTAGCTAAAAACTGCAAACAAGAATCAAAACTCAGAACCACCGAAAAGTGAATGAAAAATGAGGAAATAGTAGTTTTCTGTAGTGGAATAATACAAATTTGTAGTGGTAGTGGAATTATAATTAAAAAGCCAATACGGGAGGAGGCCATAAACAAACATGGGAAACCATAAACAATAGGGAAGAGAATTAAATGAAAGGAAGACTGATGTTAATGTGATAATGAGTGCAAAATTATAATAGTTGAAATTGAAGATTTAGAGATTGAATTTAGGGTTGTGTTGTAGGATACCCACTACTATTTGTGACAGACAAGCTTATCTTTTGTGCGAGGCTTATCCCTGGGACAAGTTTTGCAAGAATGCCAAGCCAAGATAGAATAGCAAAGATATAACACATTATGGAGTCTAGATAGTAGATTCACTTAAGAAATGCAGCTATGCTGATCCAGTTACATGAAAAGATTTATCTGGCTGAATGCTTCTGCACCACAACCATGTATTAGCATGCATGTTTAAGGATGAGAAAATATTAAATACATACCTCTCTGCTTCCCCAAAAGTAACAGATTTTATGTTTTTAACATTTAATTATTTAATTATTATATCTTCTTATTTTTATTTTTTAAAAATAAATTCAATAGCGGCACGGTGTCTTAGTGGTTAGCACGTTCGCCTCTCAGCGCTAGGGATTCCCGGTTCGAATCCCCATCTGGGTGGAGTTTCCATGTTCTCCCCGTGTCTGCATGGGTTTCCTCTCACAGTCTTTCCACGGGTTCTCTGGTTTCCTCTCACAGTCCAAAAACGTGGATCAAGTTAATTGAATTCTCAAAATTGCCCCATATAGAGTGTGTCTGTGTGAGTGAGTGTGTGCCCAGCGATGGATTGGCGCCCTGTCCTGGGTCGGGGGGGGGGGGGGGGGGGGGGGGGGGGGGGGGGGGGGGGGGGGGGGGGGGGGGGGGGGGGGGGGGGGGGGGGGGGGGGGGGGGGGGGGGGGGGGGGGGGATATATATATATATATATATATATATATATATATATATATAAAATCATATATAAAATCTTTGTTTGTGTACTGTGTGTACTGTTTCCATGCATCTACTGCAAACAGTGATTTTTAAAGCAAGAATTTACATTCTGCTTCTCTAAAGTGTCTAATTTTCTTTGTGATTTTAATTCGGGGCTGTGAGCTTTCCTTTGGGGACCTGCTAGCTAGGCCCATTACAAGCATTACATCAGGTAACATCAGTCCAAGTGGTTTTATTTTGGACAACCTAAAATTATGTTTCATCTTTATTTCACTCAGAAAGGCAATTTGGCAAGTTACTCTGCACACCCAATGTCTTATATACCAAACCCAACTTAAGTTCTATCCATATTTTCAGCAGGGTCATACATACATACACAGATTTACACACATACACACACTGTCAGCACTGTTGCCATGATGAAATGCCTCCATTTTCTCTACTAGGAACTGAAAATATCAGGATTCATATATTTGCTGGCACTCTGGGACCTGGCGTTCTCTGATTACATCTCAGTGTCTCAGAGCAGATGTAGATGTGGAAGCTGCTCCCAGCCAAGCTTTCTCTACCAACTTCTTGGCTGCAGCCAACAGCCTTAGGCACCATCACATTCTTGTCCAAGCATATGGGCAAATATGGGTAATAGAGATTTAGTGTTGTGGCTGTACCCAATGGAGATAATAAAGAAGTTGTAACACATTGCTTTGGGTAAATGAGCTGAAACAGGAAAAAGTGAAAGCAAGGAATACAGGGCCCACCACTGGCCTAACTGCTTCAAGAATTAAATTTATTGCATTACGAATAAACATTTTATTTAGAACTGTGAATGTGCCATGTATTAGATGAATACACTATGCAGTTTTTTTTAATACTCCAAATAGAAGAATTTTTTTTTCTGTTGCTTATTATTAATGTTAACCAATTGACAATCATCATTATATAGAAGTAGATACTGTGTAAATTATCATTTACAAAATCTATTCAACTGTCTATTGCTACATCCTAACCTATAAATTCTACAAAAAGCAAAGCCTTTCCAGAATGGTGGAACATGTTATACCTCATAATGCCAACTCCCAAGAAATGTATATAGATTTAAAACAGAAATTTCTAAAAGCTCCTGTAGGTGGGACATATAGACTATCATATATCATCCATCAAACCATCTATGTTTGTCTGTAAAAAAAGTTATTTTATGTTATTGGGGCATGCCCACAGTCTGAAGATGGGCTTGAGCTGTGATAAAAGCAGCTTGGCTCCATAATTTATTAATGATTAGATATTAATACCTCAAAGCTTTTGAACTTACTCCTGACTCTAAGACTCTTAGTTCATGTATAGTAAGAGAAATTCAAAAAAGCAGAAACATCACTCTTTAAGTGTATTCATAACAACACTGCATGTTTCAGACTCAAAATGGGCTTTTGGAAACTTTCATGTTGGTGAACAGCCTGTTTTTTTTTTTTTTTAAGATGTTGTGCTTTTGGTTTTAGTTTGGAGTATCTTGCTTCTATGCGTTTATAACCAAACTTGTTTTGTCACATGGACAAATAATTTATGACAGGAGCGATATATTAAGGTAAAGCACCGGGACATTTCCACATCCATATATGCCAAGAGTAATGCACACAAAGACAATACACTTAGGTCCAGAGACTCATCACACTCATCAGAAACTCCCTCATCACAAACCCAATGTGTTAGTAGATACTTTTTACTCAGTATGGGGCTTCATCTTCTCAAGTAAATGACTTCTTGTTTTAATGGAGGGGTAAAATAACTGTCTGGTAAAGTGCACCATTAAGAAAAATGACTGCTTGCAAATAACAAAGGGCTGATGCAATATTTATGCTGTTTCAATACCCTGCTAATGCTGTTTTCTTTTTATGTGCAACGCATACATGTAGTTCGTTTACTGTTTGACTGAATCACCATACTAAATTACCATCCTCACATTGGGAGAAGAGAATGAGAAAAAGTGGCCATATTTGTATAAAAAGATCAATCTGTTAAAAACACCTGGCCTTGTTTGTGTTTTTAATGGACTATAAAAAATTACAACATGTACACTAAGCTGTGATAAGAAATCAAACGTATTATTTTGCTATGTAGAGTGAAAAACTATACACTTGTGCCATAAAAAGTGCCCAAGCAATCAAATGTTCCTCTCTGTCTGTTTTTCTAAATCATATTTTTCCTTTCTGTTCCACACTCTAGTCTCAAGATTAATGTATGAAAATGCAGTTCCATGCTTTCCCCCTGTCCTAGTGCATGAATTATTTACAGCTGCATGGGAGTTCCATTATGCACACTGGCCACTTTAAGCCCACTTAAACACACACCCCAGCCCCTCAACGCACACTCTCTACGTAACCTTGAACATACCTACATGAAGCAAAACCAGCTTCCTACAGTTTACAGGATATATAAGCACATAATATTTATTAATTAATTCTTACTTTAATTAAATAAAACAAATTAAGATACTGCCAAATGACAAGTTTTTTTTTAGGAATGCTTTAAAAAAAATCCTTATTAACTAGGGTTTGTGTTTCTCTGTGAATATATGAGCATATTCTTATACATAAGCCCACCTTTGCCTGTGGATGATAATAAAAGGAGACACACTAGATGTCACTATTGTAACTTGATGTAGAGCCTTTCTTACACAATTTAGGGGAGTAAAGAAATATTAAATAATTGTACACATGATCTACTCTTTGTATGTTTATGATCTTGTTTTATTTTTTGTTAAATATTAATTTCATTTAATAAATTGGTCAAACTGAACTAATAATAATAATAATAATAATAATAATAATAATAATAATAATACAGCTTCTAAACTATAAATCAATTTCTATATTACTTCACCTCTTTAACTTAGTTTAGTCATTCACTCCTTCTAATATCCTAATTAGTGAAGTCATGCTGGCTCTTATCCTACCATTCATTTGCCAATACTGGAGAGGTTGCTAGTTCATCACAGTATAGATGATACACAGACAATTACTGTGACACAGTCACTTAAGTATTTCATCTCACCCGACTTTCGTATTTCGACTATGGAATATAAAAAGAGAGTTTCTTCTAATACTATCTAACAGAGGTGTTCCTGATAAGGACCATTGCTTTTTAAAAAGAACCTGTCTGATATATGGCCAAATGGTCAAGTCATTCTGGCATAATATTATTTTTATTAGTTTAACTATAATTTACAGACACAAAAATAGTACTTGATTTTACATACCGGGCATTATTAAAAAAAAAAATCCATAAAAAATCCTAAAATTATGTAAATCAACTTTAGATGAATGGCACATGAAAAAATATACTGTTAGTTTAACAAAAACAAGTTCAAAAAAGAGTAACAGTGTGTACTTCCCTACTGCTTCCACGTAAATTATGAAAATAAGTGGCAGTCAGGTCCTGTTGATCAAAAGTTCTTGATTAATTGATAATCAGCAAGACAAGAAGGTGTTACCACCTCTATGAAAGCAACTGTTTTGTCTGCCAAGGAAAAAAAGATATCAGCAATGATCTTAGAGAAGTAACTGTTGTGGTTCATTAATATGTGAAGGGTCAATAGGTCATTTTCAAACTATTTAAACTTTACAGACTACAACATACTTACACAGACTATTATTTACAAGTTGAAATAGTCCAGTACAATTAATCATGCTCCTAGGAGTGGATAACGCAGCAAAATCACCCTAATACCAGACCATGCAATGCCCAGGCAAATGACAAAAACTACATTTGAGAGTCTCCATACCATAGTTAGGATGTTAAATGTTCAAATTTAATCAGAAAAAATGACACATTCATGGGTCTTTTAAAAGAATTCCTTAAAAGAATACATCAATTGTCAATTTTGGCAAACCTTTTTGACAAAAATACTACCCAAAAAATCAAAACACAAAATAAGTTCACAAACACCTCATGCTTAAGGTCAAATATTTGACTCAAGAAAACATAATTAAAAACATAAATATGGATTTTACTGTTTTAGTAATGTTTAAGAACTGTTAATTTGCCTTTTTACTACATTCCATTTGTGTATACATTTCTGTCTGCTTAAAAAAACATGTGAAAAAGACTGCCATAGGTAAGTCACATAGGTCACAATAAGTTTTGTAATTATGTAATAAGTAAGTCACAATAGGTTTTGTAGAACTCTCAACGTAGAAGGGTAATCCTTTGTCTGGTTACAAAGGTGGATACAGCAACAAATACATCAACAGTCAAACACAACAGCAACAAAGAAAAGTGAATCAGTATAAGTAAAATGTTTATTCATTTTTGTGTTATTATTAATACACGACTGGAAAGGTGTCACAAAGCTCTAGCCTTTCAAATAATGTTTTGGGTTTAATAACGGGGGTGAGTGGCATGGAAACTTGTATCTGAATGTGACTTAATTTAATTATATTAATTAAAGTAACAAAGATATCTGCATTGCAGTTTTTCATATTAAAAAAAAGAAATTGCATATGTTCTGAACTATCTTTTTTAAACATTTGAATCAGAAAGTTTCTGAACATGTGTATTTGTGCATAGAGTGGCTGAATATATATTTTACTTGTAAGGTCACCATCAGCGGATTTTTAATCTACATGTAAGATGTGGCCTAGCATGCCTTGTGTCTACTCAGCAGTATGTGGTAGAATGTGATTTGGAGCACTAGAATGCCTCATATTGATTGGAACGTGTCGTGATGGGGTGTAGGAAGGCAACACACTGGCGACTTTATTGTAAATGCAAAGGGGTGAATGGTAAGTGTCAGACCTAGAGTGCCGGCCAATCATCAATCATGTGCTGTCACATTCTTTTATACACCCTCGCTCCATTATTTTATCCTCCTCAGTGATCAGTTGTTGTTTAAATCACACAGCAAGGCTCTGGATAGTATGCACAAATACGCCTCAAGATGTTTTTAGATGTTATCATTTACAGCTGTCAATTAAGAAGGCCTGTCATTTTCCTAGGAGACATGGACTTTGTTTAACAAGCTTCATTAGTTTAAGCTTAATAACATGAACACAAGAGACATATATAGAAAATAAAACTTTGTATTTAGTTATTATATGCATGTTCAAGTGCAATTGCACATCATTATACACCTTAATGTGGGTGGGTGATGCCCCTGACATGTCTGTCTGTTGCAGTTGACAGCTGAGATGATTGTGTTAGTAGGTACATTTATCATTTTAGCTATAGTAAATAAGAATGGATAAATTTAACACTGGACTTAACACTAAATAAATTAAACTGAGAAAGAGTAGACAACCAGCCGTTCAGGCCAGTTTTATGAGATGTATTTAATTGGGCAAAACATTACATTTATTGTATATTTTTGTGTTTTTATTATGCGAGATTTATTTCTTAAAAAGTTTGGACAAGAGTTTGTAACATTTAATTTCTAAATCTTCATTTAACAAGATATGACAAGATATACAAAAAATAGGGAAAAAAATCTTTTTTTTACTGATCAAGTTAATTACATTTTAGATTTAAAAAATCAACAAATTTTAAATGAGGTTCAACATCCAATCCAAAACTGTTGCGTTGGAGGCATGTTTTCAACTGTGTTACATCACCTTACATATACTTAAAGAGAAAGGACAAAAGGAGACAGCTATTGAATAATTTGAGGTGCTGAAAAAAAAAAAAAACACTTGGTAAAACTAGGGGCAGTTTAACAACTTCTGAAATACACATTTTTCAAACATCATTCCACATTCCACAAATACCCAAAAGGTATTTAGGTTAATAATTAAAAACAATTGATTTTTAAAATTATTTTATTACTCAGAGGCTTTTTTCCTCTTTCACAAGACCATGGTTTAAAAGATGAGATTGTTGAGGCAACCTATTTTTCATCTTCTGTTTAAATGAGCAGATAAGGTCATTATAACTCAGATCCATGAAAGGCTTGAAAATATTTTAGTACAAGGACCAAAACAGCCTATGGTCTTACACCATAAAATGTTCTTATATCCATATATTATTTGTTAAACACTTTTGATAAAACACGATCCCAACCACCCCCACTTTTGTTAAATTGAAATGATATTTGGGTTAAAATAATTTTACTTTAGCATCCCAGAATGCACCCACTTTGGAAATGCTTGGTACACCCCTGTTGAGAAGGTCTTAAAAACTCTTCAAAACAGTTTAACTTGTAAAAGCAAAACATACACGACATTTTCAGTCACAAAATTCTGTAGAACATTACAATTCTCCATCTGTGGGGCATTTAAAAAACATGTACAGTATTATTTGGACAGTGACACTAAAATATATACAAGATATAGTTAATAGTAAATTATGAGCTTACAATGCCTATATTGCCAGGAGTCTTACACTTACTCCTACGCTTGAGGGTATTCACATCCTAAAGGTAAGAAAGGTTTATGAATTACAGCTCCTTAATATGTAGCTGCCTTTTTTAAGAGACCAAAGGTAATCAGACAATTGGACAATAGACTATTTCTTTATGTTTCCAGGTAAAGCGTTTGAATTTAGAATCTGTTAATGTAAACCCACAATATGCGGTCAAGGGTTTTAATGGAAGTGCAAAAAAGACCCTTCACAACATTCATCCAAGTGAAGAACATCCTCCAGGAAGTATGCATGTGGTCAATGACAGAAAAACACAAAAATGGTCACATAACTTGAATCTGACAAAAGTAATAATAAATAAAAATGCTAGGAAAAATAACCAATGAAAGTCAGACATTGTGTTTCAACCATGATATTAAAAAAAACCTAATGAAACACGCCTGGACAAAAATGATAAAACTTTTTTACGCAATCTTTTGAGGAAATCACTGCAATCAAAGGATTCTTGTAACTGTCAATGAGACTTCTGCACTTCACAGCAGGTATCTCTGCACAAACATTTCATCAGCTAAGAACATCAGCAACAGAATTCTTTGGTGGATGTACTGTATTTATTATTAATTCACAAACAATTAATGTATTGTGTATATATATATTTGTATGTATGTATATATATATATATATATATATATATATATATATATATATATATATATATATATATATATATATATATATATATATATATATATATATATATATATATACATACATACAAATATGTATGGCCCGGGGGTGGGGTTCGTCAGCTAGCGTCTGGTGGTCGGCCACTTTTCCATGGTGCCCGGCCAGGCCCAGCCTGAAGGAGTTGCATGGGTTCCCCCTCAAATGGGTTCACCACCTGTGGGGGGGTGGGGATAGTAATAGGGGTTCGGTGCAGTGTGGATCGGGCGGCCGCAAGAAGGCGTGGGCCTGGGCATCGCGATCCTCGGTTGCTGAAATTGGCTTTCGGAACTTGGAACGTCACTTAACTGGCAGGGAAGGAGCCTGAGCTGGTGCGGGAGGTTGAGAGATACCGGCTAGATATAGTCCGGCTCACCTCAACACACAGCTTGGGTTTTGGGTTCAATCTCCTTGAGAGGGGCTGGACTCTGTTCTTTTCTGGAGTTGCCCATGGCGAGAGGCGTCGGGCAGGTGTGGGCTTTCTCGTTGCCCCCCGGCTTGACGCGTGCATGTTGGGGTTTTCTCCGGTGGACGAGAGGGTAGCTTCTCTACGCCTTTGGGTTGGGGAATGGGTACTGACTGTTGTCTGCGCTTACGCGCCGAACAGCAGTTCAGAGTACCCAGCCTTCTTGGAGTCTGTGGGGGGGGTATTGGAAAGTGCTCCCCTGGAGACTCTGTAGTCTTACTGGGGGACTTCAACGCTCACGTGGGCAATGACAGTGAGACCTGGAGAGGTGTGATTGGGAGGAATGGCCTCTCCGATCTGAACTCGAGCGGTGTTCAGTTGTTGGACTTCTGTACAAATCATGGTTTGTCCATCACAAACATGCCCTAGGCCGCAGTTCACTGATCAACTTTGTAGTTGTGTCATTGGACTTGTGGCCATGTGTCTTGGACACTTGGGTGAAGAGAGGAGCTGAGCTGTCAACTGATCACCACCTGGTGATGAGTTGGAACAGATGGTGGGGAAAGATGCCGGTCAGACCAGGCAGACCTAAACGAATAGTGAGGGTTTGCTGGGAACGTCTGGCAGAAGAACCCGTCACATTTCTCACCTCCATCAGAGCTTCAACCACATGAAGGTGGGGGATATTGAGCCTGAATAGGCCATGTTCCGTTTCTCCGTTGTTGAGGCGGCGGACAGGAGCTGTGGTCGAACGGTAGTCGGTGCCTGTCGTGGCGGTAACCCTCGAACACAGTGGTGGTCACCCCGTGTAAGGGATGCCTTCAAGCTGAAGAAGGATTCCTATCAGGCATGGTTGGCTTGTGGGACTCCAGAAGCAGCTGATTGGTACCGACAGGCCAAGCGATTTGCGGCTTTTTGTGTCACGGAGGCAAAAACCTGGGCGTGGGAGGAGTTCGGTGAGACCTTGGAAAGTGACTTTCGGTCGGCTCCTGGAAGATTCTGGAAAACTGTCAGGCGACTCAGGAGGGGAAAGCAGTGTGCCACCAACACCAACATAACACATTTAGAATACATAAGTATATAACCTGACTCTGTGAAGAGCAGTTTTTTTTTAAAAATATTAACAGTGAAATGATAGGGCTTTTAAACCCTTCTCTACATAGGAGTTTCATTTTCAATTAACAGTCCACAGAGCAAAAGAAATTCTCAAGCAATTTGAAAACTTTCTTATTGAGCTAGCATGCATTTGCATTAAAGCTTCTTTAGTCACTGGATGCTAGCACATACTGTCAGCTTTTATAATTTGACTGGAGACTCCCAGTATGCCTGTAAGGCCATGATCCAGGTTGGAAAGTGTTTTTTTCTTCCTCTGTTGTTTGGGTTTGGTCTCATCAGCACAGTGCCGGGACAGAATATAGGCTTTTCTCCTCTCTCATTCCCACCTCATTGCCAAGTTAATCTCTATATGCACGGTCTACACTGCTCTTCTTTGACAGCATTAATTAGCTATATCCAGCCAAGACGACATCTGACAAAGTAGCAAAAACAATAAACATTGATCAAAGACAGGAGTGTAATTGGATTGCAGGATGATAGGAATGGGGAGAAGGTAGCCTTACCTTTTGCTTAAAATTTTTTTAATTAAAAAAAAGGTATAAATACATATACATAAAAAATGACAAATTTCAAAAACATATATGAAAACTTGTGTGCTCATATGTTGCTTTAAAAAGAAGTCAAATAAAACACAACTGTATAAAATTGAGTATATTAACAATATTTATTCAGGGCATTGGGACAAAAGAAATGTAATTAAAGTCATTTTAATTAAAAGGTGTCACAATATCATTGACTTTATAAGGCATTCCGTAGGTGCTGATGCACTCCAATGCGATCACTCATTTAACTGGCATCAATTTTTATCTTTGGCATGTGTAATTACTTTTCCCACAAAATTTGTTAAAACACTGACTCATCTGACCACAGAACATATTTCTATGATCATCTGGTCCATCTAACATGACTTAAGTCTGCAAAAAAATGGCCAGCATGTGTTATATAACATATGCTAATAATATTCCATTTAATAATATAGCATTTGTGAGTATGTCCAATACCACTAGCATAGTTTTTTAAACAATCCTACCGGTCCAGTACAAACAGCAGTTTGCACACTTACATTTACATTCAGTCATTTAGCAGACGCTTTTATCCAAAGCGACTTACAAATGAGAACACCACAAGTCAGAAGCCATGAAGAAAACCAACTATACTGTAAATTTAAAAAACCTGATTGTTATTCGATGCTGTGGCGTGCCCTCCCCAGCACCTTTTCTTTTTTTTACAACAGGTATTTGTTAAAGAGATGCATCTTCAGTAGTTTTTTAAAACTGATTAGTGATTCTGCCTTACGGACAGAGTTGGGAAGAACATTCCACCATTTTGCAGTGGTGAACGCCACGGAGTGCGAATTAGCTCCTCGGTGAGGTGGAATTGCCAGGCGGCAATCATCGCTGGAGCGAAGTGAACAGAGTCGGAGCGTATTTTGAAAAAAATGGAGTGAAGGTAGGAGGGGGAAGATCCAGAAATGGTTCTGTATGCTAGAGTCAGTGACTTGTACTGAATGCGAGCAGCTACAGGGAGCCAATGGAGGGAAGTGAGTAATGGAGTGACATGAGTTCGCTTGGGCTGGTTAAACACAAGTCGGGCTGCAGAGTTTTGAATTAGTTGAAGAGGTCGGATTGTGGAAGCTGGGATACCGGCAAGTAGCGCATTACAATAATCGAGCCGGGATAGGACTAGGGCTTGAACACGCAATTGGGTAGCATGTTCAGTCAAAAAGGGTCTGATCTTCCTTATGTTGTAAAGGAGGAATCTACAGGAAAGGGCAGTTTTAATAACATGATCAGAGAGTTTAAGGTGGGAGTCTATTGTGAAACCAAGGTTCCGGACCGTATCGGTTGGGGAGATTGTGGAGCCATCAATTTGGAAGGTCAGGTCGTGATGGATTGAGGGTTTAGCTGGGATAATGAGAAGCTCTGTTTTTTCTAAGTTCAATTTGAGATGACGGGCCTTCATCCAAACAGATATGTCGGTGAGGCAGGCAGATACCCGATTTGAGATGGTGGTGTCGTCATTGGCAAAAGACAGATGAAGCTGAGTGCCATCAGCATAGCAGTGGTAAGAGAAACTATGCGCCTGGATGACTGTGCTCAGTGATGTCATGTATAGTGAGAAGAGGAGAGGACCAAGTACAGAGCCCTGAGGCACACCAGTGCATACTTGGTGAGAGTTAGATATCTCCCCATTTCATGACACTTTGAAGGTCCTTCCTGTGAGATAGGATCGAAACCATTTAAGTGTCGTGACCTTTATACATATAAATTTCCCAAGTCTTTGAATCATTTTACATTATAATCTGTAAATGAAGAAACATTATTCTTGAACCAAAGATAAAAAAAAAATCAAAAAGAATAATTTACTTTTTCCTTACTTATTTGCATTTTTAGAAAGCTTCCCAATATTTCTGAAAATGAGGTCTGTAGTTTGCAGTAAATATATAAAGTTAAGGACAAAAGATGTGCTTGTGTTGCAGTATTAGACATTCTGCAATCTTGGGCTTACTGCATAAGATTTTACTCCGCACAAGTTATCCTTGCTCACATATCATGCCAGCTACAAGTTGCCATTCCGGCTTACATAAACATTTTATATCCACAATAAAATTAAGCCTTTCAAATCTTATGTTTTCAGCTGATTGTCAGTAATCTGCCTTTATTATGATTTACATGAAGCGAAGTTCACAGCAGTATTCATGCAGAAAACCTGATAAATCCAAAAACCTTTTTGCCAAATGTGCATCAGTCTAAATCTGTCAACACATCATTATAGTCTTCACCAACATATCTGATACAAAGGTAAAAAGGAAAAGCATTGTAGCAAAAAGGTGTTGACAGATGTAGATGTAAGGAATGTAACAACAAGATTATTTTGAAAGCATTGCAAAAAGAGCCATTTCAAAAACATTTTGGTTTGAGGGTTCTAATTGGTTTATCTAACAGAATGAGCTACATGATTAAAAGTTAAAAGTGGAAACATTATTAAATCAAAAAGAAAATGATAAAAAATGTTGCTTTATACAAGAATAAATAAATTAAATTAAAAGCAAAAAATCTATTAGAAACAATATTATTGATGACAACAATTATACCAGCAACTTTCTTGGTTTTCCATGAATTTGCAAAATAATGTTTAACTTTAAAAATAATGAATCAGCTAATTGTATGATTAAGCGCAAACTATAAGACTAAAAAGATCCAGAAACATTTTTTTTTGACCAATACATTCCACTGCAAGTATGCACATGTGCACACAAAGGTATTGAGTATGCATCAGCTTGTTCATACTTGTGGGCTTTTAAATAGAGTACCTCAAAAAAAGCTTTGTTGAAACAAATCTATGCTGTTGTATGCACTGAGAATATTCAGTTCAATTAGCTTGATGACAACTACAGGCCCTCTGCCCTCCCACTGACTGTTTTCTGGATTAGTCATATATTTAATGAGGTAACCTGCATTAGTAATGTGTGGAAGTTTGGTTTTACATGGTGATCTGCATGGGCACTCTTTATGTATTCAAGCCAATTGTGCTTAATTCTGAAGTTCAATGAATGAGCTAAATCCGTGAAGCTGGTTGCCATACCAGTGCTAGACTTTAAAAATATCTTTTTGATTGCAAAAGTACATTTTCTCTTAATCCAAAATAATTACAACTTATGGTTGGAATTCACCTAGAATCTACCTAATTTGCAGCTGTTCTCACATAATCAATTTTTAAAAAACAATTTAAAAACATTTTCTGTCCCGAGTTCATTGTTATAGAGTAAAAAATGAGGTTATCTGTGCAAAAGACATAATGGTACCATCAAGGCTGTTATCAGCAAAAGCTACTATTGTATAGAATGCATTTGTGCGATGATCACAGTGGTCGGAAGAGATATAGGTTGGTAAGTCAACGCAAAATAAATATAACCATTAAATAACAGCCTTTTTATTTTATTTTTTTACTTTTTTTCCTCCTCTTATTCTAAGATGTTTTCTTGAATTGGAAGCTACCATGACAAGGTCAATTAAAAATTTAATTACCTTAAAGAACATACTGTAATTAACTTTTGGATTAGACTACATTGCTGCTGTGATTACTTTTCTTACACAAAGCAAAAACTTTTTTGGCATGCATTCATTGCAATAATCAGCAATTGCTCTTTTTTTCAGGAAAGGGGAAAATGATTATTTTGATGAACCCATTACATTGTCCACTGGCAGCTAGATAACGCAACATTACTAAAAATCCTTCAACACCTTTCATATTGTGGCAACTGCACACCTGTTGGGCCCTGCATTTTTATCATCTAGTCATCATTGTAGTCATCATCATAACCATAATCACAGTAATAAAAGCCTTCATCCCCGTGCCAAATTACTGTGCTTTTTTTTTGATTCACACTCATTTAGCAGGATGAAGATAGCATTGTGTGAGTAAATCCTGATCCACACAGAACAAACCCCCACTGACATACACACACCTGTGTAGCTTTCACTTAATAATGGAAACAGCCTGAATCCGAATGAAACATTCCCCAAGACAAACAATACCTTTTATTATAATGTGTACAATGTCCCAGGTGTTCAAAAAATGTAAGAGTGAAGTTTTCTTCATGTTAAATAAAGCAGTTCACTACTATTGCAACTTAAATAGTAGAGAATTAGAAATAATATAATAATACATTGTTATTCATACTTTCAAATGACAGTGGCACAGTGCGGGAAGTCTGGATTAGCAGTAATGGGAAAAAGAACAAAACATGAAGTATAAATGAAGTTTTTATTGCCATAACAATGACAAAGTTATTTCTGTTGCTTTTGTCCCATAGGGAGCATAGATGAACATACAAAAAGAGGATAAACATATGAACTACCTTTCTGCAGAATATTTACCAGACTTAGTTTGACTTAATTTAACACTTTTTCTTGATTAAGATTTTTTTTGACAAAGACTCTTTCAGGCTGCATCAATTCAGCTGTGAGCTTTAAAATTTATTTTAACCTCAAATCAGTCCATCATCAACGTTTCATAATAGACATTATGTTGGTTTGTCACATGTAGCCAACAGAGTTTAGAGGCACTGATTTTGAACAAAGTAAATGTTACTGTGGTCAGAAGGCCATAAACGGAATTTCAAAAATTAAACTATAAACAACGCCTCATTGTAATGGTGTGATTTTGTAACTTCTATTAATGTCAAAAATATGTCAAAGGTAAATTAAAGATGACACATGTTTGTAAAACTCCATGAACAAGGTACTTTTGCATTTTTTATTTTCCGAAATATTATTTGGTAATTAAATAATAACTGTAATAACTGTGCATTGAAATGTGCACAGCATTGATCCCGGTAGAGCATGTGTCCAGATTTTGTATAAGATGGTAAAACATTTTGCAAAGTCATACAAATTTGTGTCCTCTTATTATTAATGACATTATGCAAATCAATGCCATAAAAACTGGAAAATAATACTAATTAGTTGTTATTAGCAACTTAGAAGAAACTAGTAATTTGTTGCTAGTCAGATGATATTTTAGTCAAAATTAGCATTGTAACACTGGTCAATCAGAACTTGTGTTCTAGCAGAGTACTCTACGTGAGAGTACCAGGTCTCTGTGAAGTCTGAAGTCGTAACCGCCTCCGTGCTATAGCCTCCTGCTTTTTTCGTTCAATCTCAGCAGCACTGCATTTCACTGGTACAGCTGCCAACACTACAAAATCAAAAGGTTGCATCATTCCATCATTCCTCAATAAGTACACAAACACATCACTTATATATATTTGTGTGTGTGTATATATATATATATATATATATATATATATATATATATATATATACAGTATATATGGATGTATGAATGTGTGTGTCTGTGTAATTTTGCATTACATTAAGTAATAGTCATTAAGTCAAAATCTTCCCTGGCTTTGTAAAAAATATACTAATAATTAAAAAATCTTTATAATTCTTACAATTGTATACCATTATATACTTTTGCACCTCATTTGTATGTGTGAATACACACACAAACACGGACAACTTAAGAGGACTAAAAGTATGTAGTGCAACAGATAGAGTGTGTGATTGTAAAACAAAAAGTTGTATGTATGTGGTAAGTGTATAAATATGTACAAATCAGGTCCTAATAAAAATAAAAAAAAAACACAAAAAAGTATTTTTGCTATAGTGCTAACCCATACCTCCGGGCCACCCAACTACACATGTATACATGCATATCAGCAAAAGAAAAGCTGCATCCAACAGTTCTTTAAATGACAAGTTCATCCAACAAGTGTAGTACTAGATGGTATTCCTAATTAACCAGCAGATATAACATATCCATGTGGATATAAGTAAATATTGTCAAACCTATTTCTGATTGATTGCAAAAAGATTGGTAGAAGATTAATAGGAGGGTTTTAACATACCTTTGCTGCTCAGAGACACTGGGTCAGACTGATGCCTCTTAAATATACCATGACTTAAATTCGAGGTATTTTCTGTAGGTGAGCCTTTTTTACCTCGATGGTCAGGCATAACTTTGGAACTTTGCTTCAGCTGTGTGAATCGATGCAGCGTCTGCCTGCTGCCATGTGTGTTCTTCAAAATTTGTGAAGCAGGAGGAGATTCAGAAAAGTAATGAGGTTTGCCAAAGCTGTAGGTTGCACCTGGTACTGAATGTGAACGTGTAAGAAGACATGCAGGATGTTTCTGGCCTGTAGGATGACTTGAGTTTTTGTAATCACTGTTAGAAAAATGTTCAGTGAAGGTTTCATTATTTACTTCTTGTTGCTCCTGACTGGCTGAAATTCTTTCCACATCATCACAGACTTGGTAAAGCAAATCATCATCATCTCCATCACCCCACAATACATCTAATTCAAGTGTCTTGACACGCTTCCTTGATTTAGCCAGAGGGTCTGAATCTTTTGTCTCGTCTGTTCTTACATGAACGGCCTTGTTACCTTTGTCAGACTCTTTTGTAACTGTCTGCTGTTTGTTTAACACTATTTCTTCTTGATTTTGACATTGGAATAATTTTGTAAGAGGCTGTTGATTAGTGCTTGACTGAGTAAGACTAGGTTTAGTGCAATTCTTTGAGGTCTCATTAAAGTGTCTACAGGCACTCTGGGATAAAGGGTAGTAAGTAGTGTCCTCAGCAGATTTAGAAACATCTGGTGCCATTACGGTTTCAGATTTTTTGGATGAACTAGACACTGTCTGACCAGTGGCATTTAATAAGTTGGAACTCAACAGTACAGGGTTTTGATTCATCTCCATAACAAATATGTCATTAAGCAGGTCATCATTCTCCCAGTCATCATCAAAGTCCAATTCAGCCAATGCAGTTAGGTTTTCAGTGATGTTCTTGACATTTTTAGAAACTGAGCCTTTTAAATTCAAAGATACCCTATCTGTTCTGTCGTTCTGTGAACAATTAGCTGATGGGGGACTCAATCTGCCACTGACATGCTGGGTAGGACCGTCAAAAAGAGCAAGTAGTTCCTCTTCATGGCTTAGTTCTTTAGACTTTTTTAAATTTAAAATCTGTTCTTGACCCATAGTTTCATTTTTTTGAAATTCTGGGGACCAGGCAGTGTCCACAACAAGCCTAGTTAAGTCCTCACAATTTTGACCATCAGCAGTTCCCATTCTCTCCTGATTCCTCTCTTTGTCTTGACGGGTCATGTTAAGATCAAACTGCTTAGCGAGTTTCATAAGGTCCTCAACATTACGACTTTGTCGGCTAGACAAAAAGGAAAAAAAAATGTTAGTAAACAAATAAGTAAAAGGCAGACGAATACGGACACAAATACTGACCGTACTGAACACTTTCGAAATCTGGGTGGGTGAACTTCTGGTGTACAGGGAATGACACTGTCTCCGATCCATTGAAGCACTGAATCTTTGTCCACAGGCTTCTGGTCCTTTACATGCAAATCATAACCATGAGTATTATTTGCTACAATGGCATACACTACGCACTTTCCCCTACTGCTTACCTTTGGTGCAATTCTGTTAACAATATCAGAGATCTCCACAATTCTGACCCCCTCACCTTCTCCTCTACCTACAAAAATATTCAGTTAAGAATTGACTGATTATTTATATTAACTTCAATTTATTTTTAAATTACACTCATACTCATACTAAAGTATGAGTGCACTTTGCACTCATACTAAAACAAGCAGTAATACATTTAAATTTAACAGTAATCAAAGCACCACAGTGCAACTTTATAACTGATAAGTGCAGGGTAGTGATTAAAAGTCAGAAGTACACTCATATAGACCTGGTCCAAATCAGGACCATGATTTTGTCACTCATATTTTGTCAAAAAATTAAAATGTGAAGCATGATCATTAATTACCACCATTGTGTACAAGTTATATGTATTTATAAAGCACATTTAAATGGTGCTTAAGATAATTAAACAAAAATATAAAGTAACACACGTTCAACCATCACTGTTAATATACAGTTAACAACCAAAAACAGCATGAGCTGTGCTATACTAGTTCTCATAGTGAGTGACCGTTACATTGATTCACTTCAAAACTAAAGAATCTCAGGATGTTGTAGTGATTTACTCTGTTGTTGAGCCTCATTCACATCGGTGACTTCGACATGTTGAGTTTCAGGTGGTGGATCATCACCGTGGTGCTTCGTGCAGGTCAAATCATTTTTGCAGAGCCCGCATGTTTCACGTTCTTTATTTGTGTGAAGCGTAAAGTGCTCCCGCAGTTTTGATTATTTAAACGAAAGCTTTTTTTCTGCGTTGGCTGCATTTCATTTGTACGAACACAACTTGTTTTGCAGATTCCGCCTTGTTCTGTTCAACCCGCTATTTATTTTTTCAGCGTTGTTGAACTTTAAACTTTTAATGAAATGTGCTGAATATGGCCTTCTATTCTGCTTTGTGCTAAACTAAATTTTGCATCGAAGCTTTACAAGCTCATTAGTTACACTTAAAAGTTTATTTTCTCACTTTATTAAATACCCGTTGTCAATAGGGGATGCTGCAGCCCTCAGCATCCATCTTCCCAAGACCATGCACATTGTACTCACACACTTAAACTTAAAGACAGGATGCTGTATGTCTTTTAGTGTACATGTTACAGGTAGGTAACTTACCATTACATATCGGAGGTGGTGAAGCAGGATCCCAGATTATGTCCTGTTGAGTTTCTGCCTCGCTGGGTGAATCTCCATTGATGCAGCTATTAAATCTAATTTTTGATCTCTGATTTGGAGTATTCCAATCTGCCAAAGAGATAATAGTAAACAGTTCTAATTTAACATCTTAATACAGATAAATATTTTGAGCATTACGGAAGATAATATCTTGTGAAAAGACAAAGCAAATTGGCGCCCTGTCCTGGGTCTATCTGCCCAGCGCCCTAAACGTTCTCCGCTGGATGCTCATGGGGAACCCCACCGCGACCTACTAGAGTATAAAGCGGGAGATAATGGATGGATGGAAGACAAAGAAAATTTATCTATCTGATCCACCGAAAATCTAAAATACAGGGTATGGACAAAAATATTTGACTTCCAACAGAAATAGAATGCAATTTTACTACAATATTGTTACACACTGCTGGCGACAGTTGCATTAAAAGCTGAGGTCATCCTATTTTTAAACAAGTTCTGATTCAAGTTTTGATTTTTGTCACTTGAATAAAAGAGCTTTTGTTTGTCATGTAGGTTATTATTTTAGCTATTTCATTCTCAAACAAGTTAGGACAGGTATATGTATATGTATACAGTTATATAACATAACAATCAAGTGTGATCATACTCTTGTACTAAAAGAACCGGGATTCATAACACATTTGTTAAAATTTATAACAATACAAACAAAAGAGATATCTAATGACCTCTAAATAGCATCAAAAATGAACATACACATTTTTTGTCATACACAAATGGTATATAACAATCTCCACTTTTATTTATTTAACCACTACCTCAATCAAAACTCAAGAAAACAAATGCCAAGTTTACAGTACAGGTGAGAGAAGATTTTGCAAAATTGACATAATAATTACTTTTCACACATTTAAACATTCACCTGTGGCCTTAACAATAAAGTAAGTCAGAAACTGTATTGTATGTAGGCTAGTAAATTTTTGTCATATATATGAAACTAGACATGCACATATACATTATTTTCTCTCTTTCTACGCCATGATCCAGGTGAACAAAACATATTTAAATAATCTAATCATTTAAATCATTAAATCATTTAAATCAATGCCCCAGCTTTTTACAAATTAATTATTTTATATAGCCTTCATTAACTTGTGATACATCTTTGCATCATCAATACCAGCTTTTGTCTTTTTTTTTACACAATTCTGGGCTGTATGTTGGATGAAATAACTGCTCAAAATTTTTTTAAGCATTTAAAAGTACACTTATCTATCTTTGTTAAGAGATTAAAAAATGCTGAGAATTACATCTTGAACAACCCTCATAAAAGACAACAGCACCTTTGAACAGCTTAATTAACTAATGTCTTTCAGATACAGCATTTGCATTGGAAAATGTTTCTTGAAGATGTTTCTTTATACATGTTCAATCAATACAGAGCTGTGGTGTGCTGTTTGTTGCTTTACATAATGCTATCTGGCAGTATGCTGTTCTCCATCTGTGGGTGGAGTAAACTTATCTATGATAGGAGATTTTTGCCCCTACCTGTGTCAATAGTTCTTAGAACTTAAATCGAGTTTCTGAAGAAACAGCACATCTAAGAATTCCCATCACACTTCAGATTTTGTGTTGGCACAGTATTGTTGACCAATGTATGTGTACATACTGAGAGGTTACACAAGGCAAGTTGCTTTTGTAATTTGCTAAATTTGATGGAAATATAAATGCACACACATTCGACGTAATTATTACTACTGACTTAAATATTGACAGCATTAATAAGAAAACTTTCATTGATAAAGCATCGACTTGCGAATAAATAAATTGGAAAAAATAGCACATTTGCTTTCAAACCATTTTTAACTATTCTTTTTCAATTTCACTGTTTTAACTCTGTAAAACCGAAGCGCTAACGTATCCTTATTATAACTGGCAATCTAGAGTAAACTAAACCTAACTATATACGCGTGAACGTTTTTTTCTGGCGTTTATTAAGTTAACAACAATCAAATCATATTTTGCAACATATAATCAAAATCGTTTAACACAAACTTTAAACAAGTTTATGGACGTGTTTGTCTCTTACCTTTCGGGGATTGTATAAACACGCTGGCAGACGGTGAGTGTCTGTGCGTTTGCGTTTTCTTGACTTTATTGGGTTTGAATCTGTTCTGTGAAACTCGCGTACTGGTTTCTCTGCTATCAGCCGCATCAAGTCTGATCCCGAGCTTTCTCCTCTCTGTCATCTTTACAAACCACATCCACACCTTGCACTCTGTCTTTACAAAGGGATCCTTTCATTACTTTAATTATGCATAGAAGAGTTTTTAGGATTCCACGTGAATATCGGCTTTGTTGTGGTACAAACTTTGTTGATTCAACGCTCCGCCATGTTTTCATCGCGATTCTCTAAATCGCTTGGCTTTGATTGGACCGCATCAAACGTTAATGCTCTCGCGAGATCTGGCGATTTTGCGAGACTGTAGCGAATATACGCTCATGAACGAGGTCATAAGAACAAAGCTATTTTATCATCATTTATTAAAAATATATAAATGAATAAAAAACAATAACGAACTCAAAGAATGGAATAACTTATCTAACTGGCTCCTATAAATTGCCAATATGAATGAATAAGCAAAAATGTGTATGTGTATGTAGTTGTACCCTTTATATGAGGCCATACAATGATGATGTTATAATGCTGTTGTCCTGTCTTGACATCAGAAGGAAAAAAATAGGATTACCTCAAATTATATCTTAGGAGTGGTAGTCAAAAACCGTGTATACGTGTATACTAGACTTTACCTCAATTTTTGTGAAATAGAAAATACAAATAATATAAAGAGTGTTAATTTTTTGGATATTATCAGGCCTCTGGTATATATAATGGCAATAATAAATAAATAAATGAATAAATAACTACAATACTCTGTTGATAGTGATATGTGTATACCAGGATAAAAGCAGCAGGTAAATTGTTTAGTTATAAAACTTTAATAATAATAATAATAATAATAATAATAATAATAATAATAATAATAATTCATTCATTCATTATCTCCCGCTTTATCCTTTATTAGGGTCGCGGAGGGGTTCCCCATGCCCATCCAGGGGAGAACATCTCGGGCGCTGGGCAATTACACCCAGGACAGGGCGCCAATCCATCGCTGGGCACACAATCACTCACACAGACACACTCTATATGGGGCAATTTTGAGAATTCAATTGACTTGATCCATGTTTTTAGACTGTGAGAGGACACGGGGAGAACATGGAAACTCCACCCAGATTGGGATTCGAACCGGGAATCCCTAGCGCTGAGAGGCGAACGTGCTAACCACTAAGCCACCGTGCCACCAATAATAATAATGATAATAATATTATTATTATTAATAATAATAATAATAATAATAATAATAATAATAATAATAATAATAATAATAATAATAATAATAATAATGGGCGGCACGGTGGCTTAGTGGTTAGCACGTCCGCCTCTCAGCACTAGGGATTCCCGGTTCGAATCCCCATCTGGGTGAGTCTGAGTTTCCATGTTCTCCCCGTGTCCGTGTGGGTTTCCTTCGCGTTCTCCCGTTTCCTCACACAGTTCAAAAACATGGATCAAGGTCAATTGAGTTCTCCAAATTGCCCCCTATAGAGCGTGTTTGTGTGAGTGAGTGTGTGCCCAGCAATAGATTGGTGCCCTGTCCTGGGTGTATCTGCCCAGCGCCCGAGACGCTCTCCCCTGGATGGGCATGGGGAACCCCAACGCGACCCTAATTGAGGATAAAGCGCAAGATAATGAATGAATGAATAATAATAATAACAATCTACTAATCCATTTGTTGCTGTACAACACAATGCAAGATTGTTACTCTGACCATGGATACTCCACAGGAACAAAACACAACATTGTATGTTTCCAGCTGCAATGATGGCAACAGAGGGCAGCTCAATTATTAGTGTATAAAAGGACACTTGGAAAAATGACATTTTTCACTGTCCAGTCAAGTGCGATGTATCATAATGTCTGCCAATAGGCTCAGTGTGTGGCATAGCTAAAAGTCACCATAACACCTACTGTCACACCAAATGCTTCCATTTCACAAAAATTATCATCAGATAAGAAGTGAAAGGGCATAAAAATGCCAATTCCAATCTTAATATGAGATTTTGGAGTAGCCTCTTGATTTTTTCTTTTTCTTCTGTGCATTTTTTAGATACTCCATGATAAGTGGTAAAATGCCAAAGGCTTTTCAGGGAAAATTCTTAGGTTTCAAAAGCTCCAGCTGCCCATCCTTGATACACTTTCCAACATTTTATTTATTTGTTCCACCTTGATTGTCTAGATCCAATTAAGAAGCTAATTGTGGGGATCAGGGAGGATTGTTTTGTTGTAAAAGTACAGAGCGGATGGTTAATTGCCACAGCAGCTGCCAGGGTTTATGAAAAGATCTGTAGGAATTGAGAGGCGCTCCCATCTTGCCCTTCGAAGTTGGTGTGTGTGTGCCTGTGTTTGAAAGCTGAATGATCCTGGTAGGCAGCCAGGTGACACATGGCCACAAGAGTGTGCATAAATGGGTACGTTAGAGGCACATAGTCGCAAAAATAATTATCACCTCAGAGTGCATTTGTTTCCCACATCTTCTGTTTGAGTTTCTTCCAGACACACTAAACCTACTAGATGACCCTCGGCATGTGGTAAGACTCAGTAACAGGGAAGGAGTCCAAATATTCTAATCTTCTTTCCTTTTTTTTAACTAAATGATCTTTTTTTTTAGTAGGGACAATTTAAATAAATCATGTCATTCTAAAGCAATGAACCACTTGGAATATTAATTACGATGTACAGTCACCCATCAACACTAAAATGAATGTTGAGTATAGCAGGGCATTTAGCACAAAGTGCTGTGTTTCAAACAGCAGCTTACTTGTTTATAAGAGTAAATTGGCTCCATTTTATTTCTGTGCATTTGTAACCAGTAGGACATAAATAACTGATCTTTATAATAGGGTACATTAACCTCTAGCTTAGGCACACAAGATCATGTAGCACTGATTTGTTATTAATTTGGATTTTGTTAAAAGATTTTTTTACTGGATAGATCTTTTACTTGTTTCTCACTAGAGTACACTGTGAATAAAGTAAAATTATATTACCTTGGAGGGCATCTACTAATGAGGAAAGGTGTGATAGAGGGAGGTCTTTCTGCACCTCCTCCACCTTGACTCCCACTTTCCTACCGAGCTCTCTTTTACTCCCTCTCACTCATTAATCAGCCCACAGGAACGTCCGGCTGCATGGCAGCTTGACTGCTCATTTATTCTGTTTATAATAGCAACACCGGTGATAAATGTCCCGCAGAGTGCACATGTGCTAAAATATTCATAAATTGAAACTCTTAATTTGCAAAGGCAGAAAGCCAATAAATTTCAAAAGCACTGACAAAGTCATGTTATATTTATATGAATATCCAGGGTATGGGTGGGACACAGTGATTAATTTTGTTTGGTGGTTGCTGGTAAGAAATTGTAATTTGTTCCTTTTTGGCATTAGCATAGAGAGCAGCTCATGAGTGGAAACGGTTGGCACTTTGATGTGCACGGCTGTAGTTACAGATTCAGGAAAACATTGCTGCTAATTAGTATTCAGTGAAGAATGTTAACAGCTGAAAATCATTTCAAAAACAGAAACTACAAAAAAGTCAACATTAGAACATCTGATTAAAGGACAAGAACACAGCTGTTTTATTTGACCTTAATTTTCTTTTTTCTTTATTTTCTTCCATCAACAACATAGCGCTAAACTCTTTGGAGAAAAAAAAGATTTCATTATCTTCAAATAAAGGGAGCATTTTCCTGTCTGTCGTCAAACAGATGGAAATTAGACAAACCTGAAATTTTCAGGTTTCATGACAAGTGCAGCATTGTTGGTTTGCTGGGGGTGGCGGATGCTTCTGTCAGTATGAGCCTGTTCAGGTTGGTTTCTCATGGGACATTGATAACAGCAACTTGGGCCAGATGGCACAAGACAGGAGCAGAGAGAATGCTCCCTCTAGCTTGACCGACTTTATCATGCCCAAGGTGAGAGCAGACGTCCCATGCCAATCCTGCACTATGGCACATGCCTACTGGATAATGCCTCCTCTCTGTGCCATTTAGAAATAAAGTGTTAAATCAAATTCAGTAAAAGGAAACAATTAATGTTTTTAACAGTCTAAATGGACATTAAAGTAAAGTAAATTGAACAGAATCTAAATTAAAGAGACTTTTTATTGTTTAAAGCATTCAGATCGGGTTCTCATTTTATGTGAAGTAATATTTTGTTCTTTCCCAACCCACATTCCTTTCTGTTGCATTGAGAAGAGATACCATGCTAATATAAATTGCACAGTTTAACATTGCACTTTTTTCAGACTTTTAGTAACCCTCTCTGTCATCTGTAACTTTTCCTTCTGCCCAAATAGCTTTGATCTAAAATTGGCCTCTGATGAATTCTTGTATGTAGCTATTTCCATAAGGGCTTTCAACATATTAAAGGACCTTGTAAATGCTTTCACTTTTATCCCTTGGTTCCTTTTCCCTGGAAGACAATAAGCATATGGCAACCACAGTTGGTGAATTCTTCAACAACAGTAAGGACTGTATTCTAATTTTTACATCCTGTCACCAGCAAATTCCAATGTGTATTCTCATCTGTGCCTCAGAAATGTCACAACACACATGAGACTTTTAGGCTTTGTCTTACTGAGGTACTTTGTACATGTAATAATTTACAATGTGATAATAGGTGTGATTTTTATTCTTCAATTAATGAGCCTGTTTTTTGATTTTGCAACATAAATTTCATTCATTCGTTAATTATCTTCCGCTTTATTCTATATTAGGGTTGGGGGGGGGGTTCCCCATGCCCATCCAGGAGAGAACGTTTCGGGCGCTGGGCAGATACACCCAGGACAGGGTGCCAATCTATCGCTGGGCAAACATAAATTTCCAGAAATCTATTGTAATAGGTGAGTCTTATCTCTATAAGTTAGTTGTAAAAAAAAATTGGCTGTACGCAACATTTAGCCGTGCTAAGGTCTGTCAAAAACAAGGATTTTAAAGAGCAAAAATTCCAACCCATTTATCACATACAACAATGTCCTAAAATAATAACATTCTTTTTAAAAATAAATTAATTTGTACAGGTACATTTTGCAAGAATATAAACATACCTAACAGTTTGAAGTTGTTTCACAAATACAGTACATTCAGCTTGATGGTCAAATTGCTATTATGCCTAATGTACACACTGATTGTATTTACATTACATTACATTAGGTCCGGCGGCACGGTGGCTTAGTGGTTAGCACGCTCGCCTCTCAGCACTAGGGATTCCTGGTTCGAATCCCCATCTGGGTGGAGTTTCCATGTTCTCTTCCCGGGTTCTCCGGTTTCCTCCCACAGTCCAAAAACATGGATCCAATTAATTGAATTCTCAAAATTGCCCCATATAGAGTGTGTCTGTGTGTGTGAGTGTGTGCCCAGCGATGGATTGGCGCCCTGTCCTGGGTCTATCTGCCCAGCGCCCAAGACGTTCTCCCCTGGATGGGCATGGGGAACCCCACCGCGACCCTAATAGAGGATAAGCGGGAGATAATGAATGAATGAATGAATACATTAGGTCCTTTTGCAGAAGCTTTTGTCCAAAGCCACCTACAAGTGTACCAACTTGAGGTTTGGGGTGACAGCACGGGGTCAGCTATCCTACAGCACCTCTGGAGTAATTAGGATTAAGGGCCTTGTTTAAGGGCCTACAGTGATAAGTTTAGTGGATTTAAACCCCAACCTTCAGATGGATAGCCCAACGCCCTAACCACTGAGCTACCACACCAATTGGAGAACTTTCAGTCATTTGATAATTCAACCAATATTTATCCATGTTTATCTCTGTTCAGAAACAGATGCATCCCTACATGCCTGGATAATTATTGGATCACTATAGATAAAAAAATATTTTTTGAAAATAAAATTTTATCTAGAAGCTCATATTAACATGGTCATAAATTTCACATAAAACATTTAAAAATAACTAAAAGCTCCTCCTTGGATCACCACCTTACCGTGGTGGAGGAGTTTGCGTGCCTGAATGATCCTAGGAGCTATGTTGTCTGGGGCAAAAAGCCCCTGGCAGGGTCTCCCAAGGCAAATTGGTCCTAGGTGACAGGCCAGACAAAGAGTGGTCCGAAAAAACCCCAATGAAAAGAAAACACAAGAACTCGTGTACCCTGCCCGATATAGGGTTATCGGGGCCCCACCCTGGAGCCAGGCCCGAGGATGGGGTTCGTCAGCAAGCGTCTGGTGGTCGGGCACTTTCCCATGGTGCCCGGCCGGGCCCAGCCCGAAGGACCTACATGGGTTCCCCCTCAAATGGGCTCACCACCTGTGGGGGGGGGGGTAGTAATAGGGGTTCGGTGCAGTGTGGATCGGGCAGTGGCTGGAGGCGTGGGCCTGGGCGTCACGATCCTCGGTTGCTAAAATTGGCTTTCGGAACTTGGAACGTCACTTCACTGGCAGGGAAGGAGCCTGAGCTTGTGCGGGAGGTTGAGAGATACCGGCTAGATATAGTCGGGCTCACCTCAACGCACAGCTCGGGTTCTGGGTCCAATCTCCTTGAGAGGGGCTGGACTCTGTTCTTTTCTGGAGTTGCCCATGGCGAGAGGCGTTGGGCAGGTGTGGGCTTTCTCGTGGCCCCCCGGCTTGAAGCATGCATGTTGGGGTTTTCTCCGGTGGACGAGAGGGTAGCGTCCCTACGCCTTCGGGTTGGGGAACGGGTACTGACTGTTGTCTGCGCTTATGCGTTGAATGGCAGTTCAGACTACCCAGCCTTCTTGGAGTCTGTGGGGGGAGTACTAGAAAGTGCTCCCCCTGGAGACTCTGTAGTCTTACTGGGAGACTTCAACGCTCACGTGGGCAATGACAGTGAGACCTGGAGAGGTGTGATTGGGAGGAACGGCCCCTCTGATCTGAACCCGAGTGGTGTTCAGTTGTTGGACTTCTGTGCAAATCACGGTTTGTCCATCACGAGCACCATGTTCGAGCACAAGGGTGTCCATAAGTGCACATGGTGCCAGGATGCCCAAGGCCGCAGTTCAATGATCGACTTTGTAGTTGTGTCATTGGACTTGCGGCCATGTGTCTTGGACACTCGGGTGAAGAGAGGAGCTGAGCTGTCAACTGATCACCACCTGGTGGTGAGTTGGATCAGATGGCGGGGGAAGATGCCGGTCAGACCAGGCAGACCTAAACGTATAGTGAGGGTTTGCTGGGAACGTCTGGCAGANGGTACTGGAGAAGAGAGTCCGACTGATAGTTGAACCTCGGATACAGGAGGAGCAGTGTGGTTTTCGTCCTGGTCGTGGAACACTGGACCAGCTCTTTACTCTCTCCAGGATCCTTGAGGGTTCATGGGAGTTTGCCCATCCAGTGTACATGTGCTTTGTGGATCTGGAGAAGGCTTTCGACTGTGTCCCTCGGGGTATTTTGTGGGAGGTGCTTCGTGAGTATGGGATACATGGCTCCTAACTACGGGCCATTCAGTCCCTATATTTGCGAAGCAGGAGCTTGGTTCGCATCGCCGGCAGTAAGTCGGACTTGTTTCCAGTGAGGGTTGGACTCCGTCAGGGCTGCCCTTTGTCACCGGTTCTGTTCATAATTTATATGGACAGAATTTCTAGGCGCAGCCAGGGGATGGAGGGTGTCCAGTTTGGTGATCTGAGGATCACATCGCTGCTGTTTGCAGACGATGTGGTCCTGTTAGCATCATCAGGCTGCGGACTTCAGCTCTTGCTGGATCGGTTTGCAGCCGAGTGTGAAGCGGCTGGGATGAGAATCAGCACATCCAAATCTGAGGACATGGTTCTCAGTCGGAAAAGGGTGGAGAGTCCTCTCTGGGTCAGGGATCAGATCTTGTCTCAAGTGGAGGAGTTTAAGTATCTCGGGGTCTTGTTCACGAGTGATGGTAAGATGGAGCGTGAGATTGACAGACGGATCAGCGCGGGGTCAGCAGTGATGCGGACCCTATACTGGTCTGTTGTGGTAAAGAAGGAGCTGAGCCACAAGGCAAGGCTCTCGATTTACCAGTCAATCTACGTTCCGACCCTCATCTATGGTCATGAGCTTTGTGTAATGACCGAAAGAGCAAGATCTCGAATACAAGCGGCCGAAATGGGTTTTCTCCGCAGGGTGGCTGGGCTCTCCCTTAGAGATAGGGTGAGAAGCTCGGTCATTCGGGAGAGATTTGGAGTGGAGCCGCTACTCCTCCGCATTGAAAGGAGCCAGTTGAGGTGGTTCGGGCATCTGGTAAGGATGCCTCCTGGGCGCCTTCCTAGGGAGGTGTTCCAGGCAAGTCCGGCTGGAGGGAGGCCCCGGGAAAGACCCAGGACACGCTGGAGGGATTATCTCTCTCAGTTGATCTGGGAACGCCTCGGGGTTCTCCCAGTCGAGCTGGTGGAGGTGGCTTGGGCGAGGGAGGTCTGGGTCTCCCTACTTCGCTTGCTGCCCCCGCGACCCGAACCCCGGACAAGCGGAAGATAATGGATGGATGGATGGATGGATGGATAAAAGTTATAAGCTATAAGAACCAAAAAAAAGACAATGAATAAATAAATAAATACCAGCAGCAGTATATAAATTGTATAAGAAATTATAAGATATTTTCTGTTAAATTACCACATTTGTATAAAAATGAATCATGTAGTTGAGCATTTTGTTCAATTGTAATATTCTACCTGTGTGAACATTTTAATGAAGACCCTTTTGCATTCCAGCAATACTGCATGAACCAAGGTCTATAATATAATAGTTGGGTAAAAATCTTTGAAAGAGTTTGACAGGCATGTACATAACCCTGAACTCAACAACATCTGACAAATTTTGGGTAATCAAGATGGAGATTGCAAACTGGGCCCTCTTATCCAACATCAGTGTCTGACTGTACAAGTGATTTTCTAAACAAATGGGCAAAAAAATACCCAGCCAAAAAATCGTGTGGACATAATCTTGTAAAAACATATTTTAAAAATAAAAGAAGCTATTATAGCTACATGAGCACCTACAAATTACAGTCTGTGAATTTTAATTGGGATGGCACAGAAGCTTGTTTTTATTTATAAAGTGCTAATAAAAAGACTATGAAATATTTGCTGCATATATTTGACCAATAAATTTCATCAGATTCTTAACAAGTGCTAAAACAGATATAAAGAATCATAAGATACAAACAATGATACACAATGATACAAAGCCTTGGACATTTATGTACTGAGAAAAAAAATAATTCTGAAAAAACGGTCACTTTATATACAAACTAAGGAAATTCATGACCATCATTACCCTCCCTAGCAATGATCAACCAACAAACACTCCAAGAGCAACTGTGCAGTGTAATAAGTGGTAATATCAGGTTTGGGCCTGATTTATTGCCCAAACTGTCCTAACCTAAATAGAGGAAACAGGAGGTAAAATTTAAGTAGATTTTGTGCAGTGGCTAAAGAAGATACATGGGGATCACTGCTCCCCAGCCCCTGTGCAACTTTTCAAAAGGTTGCAAAACGAAAGTCGATAGAGGCAACAAGTCAGGGAAATGTCCTTTAGCAGACTTAACTTTTGACATACCAACCACACACCAAACGTGTGTAAAGAGATAATAAATCGTTCGCATGCTGGATCTGGTGCACCCAAATGGCTCTTCATACCAGCTCATGCAAAGTTCCAACATTTAAAGCTTGTAAACCTTATGTAATTGAGACTGAACAAAAACTTCTGCACCCAGACTATGACTGCTTGAGCATTTTAATTTATATATTAAAAAAAAAAAAAAAATATATATATATATATATATATATATATATATATATATATATATATATATATATATATTCATTCATTCATTATCTCCCGCTTATCCTCTATTAGGGTCGCGGTGGGGTTCCCCATGCCCATCCAGGGGAGAACGTCTCGGGCGCTGGGCAGATGGACCCAGGACAGGGCGCCAATCCATCGCTGGGCACCCACTCACTCACACAGACACACTCTAAATGGGGCAATTTTGAGGATTCAATTAACTTCATCCATGTTTTTGGACTGTGGGAGGAAACCGGAGAACCCGGAGGAAACCCACGCAGACACGGGGAGAACATGGAAACTCCACCCAGATGGGGATTCGAACCGGGAATCCCTAGCGCTGGGAGGCGAACGTGCTAACCACTACACCACCGTGCCGCCTATATATATATATATATATATATATATATATATATATATATATATATGTGCAATTGTGAGCGATGAAGCTATATCAATTGTGACTGTTATATTCTTATATATTCCCAATTAGTATTTTCAACTGGATTAGTTGAACCCATATTATTGTTTAGCAAGAGTGCTTTGTTAAATAGCTAACCTGAACCGTCTCTCTGTTTGTTGTTCAAATAATACTGGCAGTACAAAGTCAAATGTGTAGCGTTCGGACAATCCACCTTACATGTGCCTATTTTGCATACAACCAACATAACAAACGCACACATCGAGTTTTAAATATAATTTTTTTTTAACCACAATTTTTTTACTTCTGTCTGCATGTGTTTACTTCGGATGTGTTCAGACAAACGCTTGAACGCCACATTCATTTTTAATTTATGAGACTCATTAAATGTAGGGAATGAACAACACAGCAATTATCATTTATCTTGATATATTATTTATCAGGTCTCAGGAAGATTAACACATGGATGGGGAGTTTTCAGAGGTTACGATGGTTTTAGATCTTTGTGTTTTGAATTGCATCAGTCAAAGAAAGAGAGAGAGGAAGAGATAGAGAGAGAGAGAGACAGAAAGAATGAGAGACCATGTATGAGAGAGAAAAGACAGATAGAGCAGTAGCCTGTGTACAAGAGATACACACATTTGAAGATATGTAGAAACAACACACCTAGATGAAAATAATTATATATATATATATATATAGTATATATATATATATATATATATATATATATATATATATATATATATATATATATATATATATTCATTCATTATCTTCCAATTTATCCTCTATTAGGGTCGCGGTGGGTTCCCCATGCCCATCCAGGGGCGAACGTTTCGGGCGCTGGGGAGATACACCCAGGACAGGGCGCCAATCTATCTCTGGGCACACACTCACTCACATAGACACGTATGCATGCACACTCTATGTGGGGCAATTTGGAGAACTCAATTGGAGGAAACCTGAGAACCCGGAGGAAACCCACACAGACACGGGGAGAACATGGAAACTCCACCCAGATGGGGATTCGAACCGGGAATCACTAGTGCTGAGAGGCGAACGTGCTAACCACAAAGCCACCATACCGATATATCTGTGTAAGTGTGTATATAAATTCCAGCATGTGCACACACTTACACAGATAATTATTCTGTTGGTTTTTATCATTTATTTAGCTTTTTCTACATTTCTATTATTTCGTTTTTTTTCTAGTAACAGTTGTATATACAACATATATTATAGACTTTTTTGTTGCTGTGCCATTGAAAGCAGTTGCACAGTGTTGGAGAGGAAAACACTACAAAGGGTGGTGAACACATAATTGGTGCTCAATTACCAACCATTGATCTTCATCAGAACAGATGTCTGTATAGAGCTTGCAACATCATCATGGGCTTATCACACTCAAACCACAAAACACTGTTTAACTTCCTTACATCTGGAAAAAAACATGAATATTCACACTGCAAGTTTAACTCCTACAGTCTAACCTGCAACCATAACATTACTGAACGTTCCACTATATTGTTAATTTTGTTGATTTTTTGTGTTTTTTTTATCTATTACAGTATGTTATATAATAGACTGTACATTTATACAGTATTTTTATCTACTTATAAATTTACTTAAACCTATACATTAACATGTCAGCTGTTTTATGAATGAACTAGTGGGAGTAGGGGCAGGATGGTGGCTTAGTGGTTAGCACATTCGTCTCTCAGCACTAGGGATTCCTGGTTGGAATTCCAATCTGGGAGGAGTTTCCATGTTCTCCCCATGTGGGTATCCTCCGGTAGTGTGTCTGTGTCTGTGTGAGTATGTGCCCAGCGATAGATTGGCAGCCTGTCCTGGGTGCATCTGCCCAGCATGTAAACCCCCCCCCCCCATGGATGGATGGATGAATAGTGGCTGTAGCATTAGATACCCTGTTCTGCTTTGCTGATCGAGGTGTCTGCACCTATATGGTCACAGAAAAATCTGTTACTTTTATTGAATAATCTTTGCGTTGTGTACTTTCTGTGTGTTTAAGATATTAAATTTACTATTCTGTTTGTGTGAATATAGCTGCCATTACTGGTTTTGGTTTTTAGTTTCAGTGTAGTGTATAATGTGTTATTGTTCCAGTGGGGGCATGCTGTGTACCTTAATTACCTTTATATGGGCTAGCCTCTGATCAGCTGACACAACAGAGGAAGAGACAGCCAATACGTGTTAAGCCCTCTCGTATTCAACCTATTTGTGTAAAGACCTGTGAGTCTACCTATGCCAGTCAACTGAGCAAGGACAACAACAAGGCATGTACACTAAGTATATTTTTCATTTACCTACCAAGTTGTTAATTAATCCCTTTGGACAATTTGCCTCTTTTATCTGTCTCATTTCCTCAGAAGAGAAGGCACACTCTTACACACTTGCGAACTCTTCAACAACTGAATATTTAAACAGCTGCTCAAAAAGCCATCGCTCAACCCAAATCTTGTTGAGAGCTACATGCCTGTATCACTTTTAACATTTCTGTCTAAAACACTTGAACAGGTGGTATCTACACAGGTCTCCAGGTTTCTCAGAACAAAATTTTGATCCCAATCAGTCTGGTTTTAGGTATGGTCAATCCACAAAGACAGCATTTGTTGACTTAAATTTTCCAATGCAAACTCTGTGTTCTCATTTTGATGGAGCTCTTTGTAGATTTAAATACAATAAATCAAAGGATTCTACTGTCCACTCTATTCAAAACAGGCTTCTCTGATTTGATACTTGAATGATTTTGATCCCATCTAACAGGAAGAACCTTCAAAATGTCATTGAATAGGATGTTTCCAATTCTTACCAGGTACTCACTGGAGTTCCTGAGGGCTCAGTACTTTTTCTCCTTTCATTGTACATGACATTGCTGTGTGCTGTCAGTCAGGCACATGGTTTCTCTTACCACTGCTATACTGATGACACTTAGCTTTATTTATCATTTGTCCCTGATAACATCACTATCTCGAATGGGATATCTGTCTGCCTCACCAACATATCTGTTTGGATGAAGACCAAATTTAATTTGGCACAAACAAAGCTTCTTATTATTTCAGCTAAACCATCAATTTATTAAGATCTGTCCCTCCAAATTGATGGCTCCCAAATCTCTCTATCCGACTCAATCCGTAACCTTTGTTTCACAATTGACACACATCTTAAACTGATCTGTTAACTAAAACTGCCCGTTCCTGCAGATTCTTTCTGTAGATTAGACCTTTTTTAACTGAACATGCTACTCAGCTGTTAGTCCAAGTCCTCATCGTATCCGAGGATCATTGTAATGCACAGCTTGCCAGGCCTCCAGTTTGCACAATCATGCCTCTACAACTGATTTAAAACTCTGCTCACTCAGAACTCATGTCACTCCACTACTTATCTCTCTCTGTTGGCTCCCTGTAACTGCTCACATTTAGTATAAGGTACTTACTCTGGCTCATAGGACGATCTGCCACCTCTTACCTTCACTCTATCTTTCCAAAATACATCCCAACTTGTGTCCAAACCCCTGTGTCCTCATGTGTTTCCTCCGGGTTCTCCAGTGTCCTCTCACACCCAATTACATGGATTCAAGCTAAATTGAATGCTCTAAATTGCCACATATAGTGTGTGATTAAGTATGCAACCGAAACTTTCTCCCCTGGATGGGCATGCGGAACCCACCAGCGACCCTTCATGATAAAGTGGAAGATAGATAATGAATGAATGAATGAATAAATGAATGAATGAATGAATTATTATTATTATTATTATTATTATTATTATTAT
>JAFMOD010000880.1:840109-858362 GCA_019802435.1 Corydoras maculifer | reverse complement strand
ATTATTATTATTATTATTCATTCATTCATTCATTATCTTCCGCTTATCCTCTATTAGGGTCGCGGTGGGGTTCCCCATGCCCATCCAGGGGAGAACGTCTCGGGCGCTGGGCAGATAGACCCAGGACAGGGCGCCAATCCATCGCTGGGCACACACTCACTCACACATACACACTCTAAATTGGGCAATTTTGAGATTTCAATTAACTTGATCCATGTTTTTGGACTGTGGGAAGAAACTGGAGAACCCGGAGGAAACCCACGCAGACACGGGGAGAACATGGAAACTCCACCCAGATGGGGATTCGAACCGGGAATCCCTAGCGCTGAGAGGCGAATGTGCTAACCACTAAGCCACCGTGCCGCCTATTATTATTATTATTATTATTATTATTATTATTATTATTATTATTATTATTATTATTATTATACACAGAAAACTCTACTAGATTTTTAAATATAACCTTGTTTAAAAAATGGACAATGGAAACATATTAAGCGCATGCATTGCAAACTCATTATTGCCAGTGAATGCCCAGGACTTCTGAATCCATATGCCCTACTGGTGCCTAACTGCTCAGACAGATGGCACAGGAGTTGGAATTAGTTTCTGGTGTTTAATTACAATTTTAATTAAGGGAAATAAAGACCAATTAAAGCAAAAGTGAAATTAATGAAACACGAGAGCCATAAGCGCCAGGCAGTTGTCTGGACAGTGAGTTCATTTTCATAGCACAAAATATTTAACATGAAGTTTAAACACAATTTATGAGGGTTGAACAGAAGTATGGTAGTGATGGCAGTATTAGCAGTGATATTTACCTATTGAAATTTTATTAAAGCATATTAAAGCATTAAAGCATGACCGCTTTTATTTTTCCTTCAGAATGAGATATCATATCATAATCCTAATCCATAATCCTATTGATTTGGTTTCATTTTTATCTATCTAAAAAGATGACCTAATCTAACAACAGGTAATACATATAATCTCAAAGCATAAAATACATTTACTTTCATTCAGATGGCAGATTACAGCATTTGCTCACTTACAAGCTGTGGGTGTTACATCCGCCACCTGAGCCAAGGAGACATCATGAGGGACAGATGCAACTATGCATTCACAGATGCCACCATACCAGCCATTACCTATTTGATTATAAACAGACCCATAATCACACAAAGACAAACAGTTATGTCTCTAAGGTAAATTAATTATTTTTGAGAAGCTAATGGGGATTCCTTAAAACTGTTATTTACTTATGGTCTTGTTATTTAAAAGTATTAAAATAAAAGAGTTATTGAGAAAATGTTATTTATTTTAACTAGTTTATGTTTGTTATATATTTCCAGGAGAATGTTTACATTATCCTGAAAGTTCTTATAATATAAAATAATATAAACCTCCAAATAAACTACTTAGTTCAATTAAAGAAATGTCATAATTGGTGAAACAAATGTAGTCAATTTTGTTGTTATAATATGTCGGAATAACAAATCAAAAACATTATAAAATATAACATGATGAAGCTGGGCATGGGGAACCCCCCTGCAACCCTAGTAGAGGATGGAGTGGAAAATAATGGATGGATGAATGGATGGATGGATAGATACTTATATTATCACCTCATATTCCATTAGAGCTTTTTAACAGCGTCAGGTTCATTTTTTTGAGCTTGCATGAACCATGTGATGGGTTTGTATAGCAACCATTCCCCTTTATTTACTAGCTTTTTCTTGATTTGGGATTTTGAGAATACATTTACATTTGTCTTACATTTAATAATTTAAATTTACATTTAATAGATGCTTTTATCCAAAGTCACATACAAGTGAGAGAACAACACAAGTCAGTAGTTAAGGAGGAACCAACTAAACTGCAGGCAGAGTTCCACCATTTAGCAGTGGAGAATGATACGGAGTGGATATTGGCACCATGGTGAAGATAATAGACCTAGTGGCATTCATCACTAAAGCGAAGAGTCAGGGTAAAACTTTCTAAAATTGAGTAAAGGCAAAGGGCGAGAATTGTCCTGTTCTGCCTTGTACTTAATGCAGGGAGCCTCTGGAAGCCAATAGAGAGAATGAGTGGAGTAACAAGTGTTGGCTTGGGCTAGTTAAACACAAGAAATTGAAAGTTCTGTATCAACTATAAAGGCTTGATCGTGCAAGCTGGGAGACCAGCAGTCAATGTATTACAGTAGCAGAGTTAAGAAAAGATTAGGACATTCAAGGTAAAATTCAAACTCAGAGTCCTTCTGAGTTGGTCTGCACAGAGAGACGGTTATTTTTTTTTAAATAATGTGGCCAATGAATCCTTTACAGGAAAATAATTTGTCCATTTGACTCTGATTGTTCTTTTTTTTGAATAAGAATAGATAATGACAGGTAAGGAAGTATTCTGTTGGTTTGGAAGAGGAAAAATATCTGAAGCCTTCAACATCGGAAATGTGAATCAATTGATTCCCTGAAGATTGTTAGAAAACATCCGTTTTCTAGGAATCTTTCTAGGAATGTAACCCCGGAACGCCGTCTAGTGCTTAGTTCGACCGAAACTCGTTTGCATGTTCTCCCCGTTGCTTGTTGCTTGGGAATTTCATTTTACCTCTAAAACAGTTAAGCATTGGAGTTAAACGTGGCGATTTTTACAGTTTGATTTAATTGAATAACCGTATTTGAATTTTTTTGCCTTTAATCATGCGCTTAATTGTGCCACCTTTAGCGATCTAAAGAAGATCTAAGAATCTTACATTCCTAATAATATTCCTAGAAAACGGATGTTTTTTAAGAATCTTTAGGGAATCAATTGATTCACATTTCCGATTTGGTTCGAATGTAAAACATTCACAATGCGGTACACAGTCACACGTACACATAGGCATGCGTGTATGCACCCGTGCATCCGTTTTTCCTTACAAGTAGCTGCGGAAGAACACTGGTTACGTTCATCTCATCCTACACATGTACACTTCATCTCATCAAATACAGCGGCATGTCTTTTAAAATAAGACATTATGAGACATTATTATAAGACATGTGAAATCCAGTCGTGTTATTGCCACGTTTAACTCCAATGCTTTACTGTTTTGGGGGGTAAAATGAAATTCCCAAGCAACAAGCAACGGGGAGAACATGCAAACGAGTTTCGGTCGAACTCAACACTATAAGGCGTTTCGGAGTTACATTCCTAGAAAGATTCCTAGAAAGAAACGTTTATTTATATTCGTGTTCTTTATTTATCTGTAGATCTGTCAAACAGCCATAAGTCGGAGAGAGCATGTCCCAGTGTAAACGCTATCGTTGTAACAGCAAGTCATGTCTGTTTATTGTCAGATTATGATTCACATAATATCTCGTGCGCACGCCTTACTAACTCCTGCGCACGACTTACTAACTCGTGTGCATGACTTAATATCTCGTGCGCACGACTTGCTAAGTGGTGCGCACTACTTAATAAGTTGTGCGCTTGACATAAGTAAAAAATATATATATGTTCATGTTCATGTTCCTTTCAATATATATGTTCATGTTCATGCTCATGTTCCTCTTAATATTTTTTTCGTTGCTCATGTCCCTTTAGGGGCTCCGTACAAATACAATTCTAACAATATTGCTAATGTGTGTTATAGTTAATGTGTTTTATAGTGTTTGCTAAAAGAATAAAGAGTAAAACAGACTTAAACATTTAATATATTTCAGCTTGAAGGATGGAAGGATAACAGTAACAGTAAACTTATTCAGTTTATGGTATGTGACAATATTAAGGGTAAATCAAATCTGTGAAGCAGTAAATTTACTCTTATACAATATTGTCTGCTTTTTTGATGTTTCAATTTTTTGACAAAATTATTGTTAAAACATCAACTTTAATAAGTATTATTTTTCTGTAAAAAGTTGCAAAACTTTGTGCATGCATGCAATTTGTGTAAAAAGTGTCAGAGAGCACAGCGTAGTAGAAAATGTGGGCATGTCAGACCCAACCACACAAGACAAAAACCTAAAAAGGTATATAAACGATTGCAAAGTTAAAATAATAGTTTGAAATATGAATATGAGACATAACAACACAGGACAGAAAACCCCAAGAGACAAATATAATATTAAATAATTGATTACTTAAATAAACATTAGAAAATCAATATAAAATAACTCAGGGCAAATGCATAGTCCAAGTACTAAGTGTTAGCATTAGCATTAAATGTGTTCAAATCAAACTACACCTCAGGTGGCCCACTATTCTTACTACTGCGCAAGGTTTACCTCAGACACCTTCCAAAATAGATAAAAAGAAAGTGCAGGCTGTAATCTATCTGAAGCTGTTTGTTCAAGCAATATGGCAGGTGCACCTCTACATAAGCAGCAGGGGAAGTAACACAACTGACAGCATCATGCTGCAGGAAGAACCCAGAGGTAAAAAATATTATGTGCAGCATCAGTTTTTTATGCTGGACGGAACAGCACCGTCAAGAAAAAAATGACAAATGATAAAACTAGCTTCTGCTTCTAAACTGGTAATCATGTGACTGAACATGCTCCCCACAAGGCGTCAATACAATGTTGGCTTTAAATGCATCCACAAAAAATAAATTGCATGTGAAAATGAGTCTAAATATCTATGAAAACGTATTTGTTAAAAGAGATTTAAGAGCTTTTAAAAACGTTTCTTAATTTAAAAATTATTAAAATATCCGTGTTAATTAGATTACATAATTTCTTAATGCTTTATAGATTAAAAAAATACAATGAGTGATTTATACCACTAACTATTCTGATACATATTACACCTATTATACCAATTATAGAGGCTCCTGGCCTCTATAATTTCAAATCCATTTTACCCTAACACCGTCACTAGAAAAAAACTAGTGTGGTTCTTTGAAGGTAAGGCTTTTGTATGACAAAATATTAAGTTAAATGAGATAAAATTGCAGATTCATCACTTAATACTCTTTCTGTCTTTTCCGCTTCCTTTTATCAAGTGGCCAGAAAAACTTGTGTGAAATCATGAACGACTGACTGGATTGCTTAAATTATGGCTCACTCTAGTCTAGTCTTATCAGGTGCTTGCAAGCTTCTCCTTTCTGATGCAGCTCATGTCTGAATGACAATGGAGGACCAATAGCATTAAACACCACATTCTGGCCCTTAATTTCCGGACACGATAGATTACATCTTCTTTATTGATTTATGACAGCAATCTTGAGAGATATGAAGAACTTTGCAAGGACGCAGAAAATTTTGAATCTGCAAACAGTGTTTTAATCTGTAATAGCCTAAAATTTCAAACCAGGACAATTTACCAATCTGCCTGATTTAACATCAAAATTTTTGTAAATTATATAGTTTTCGAAAAGTAGGATAACTGGAAGAGAAAAAAAACTATGAAGTCCTCCCATGAGCTAAATTTGAACCTTTTATTAGGGAATTGGGGATATGAGTAAAATCTGGGGCAAAGAGTTTATTGCTTAAAAAGCTCTAAAGGGGGAAGCAGCATTTCTTCTCATTCAAGGCTCTGTTTTCCCTTGCCTGTAATTGAATCTTTGCCATCTGTATCTCTAGAGATGAGTTATTTCAAAGAATTATTTAAATTTAAAAGTCGTGCTAGCTAATGTAATTAAGATGAAATTATCACAGCTGCACTTCTTTGTTGGAAGTTTAATTATGTAATTTAACACATTAAATGATGTAAATGAGCATAATACTCATGTAGCAAAATATTAGATTTGAAGGTTTAATAAAAAAAAAAGTTTTCTTCAGCTAATGTCTCAATACAAACCCTTCATGCACTTTGGACAAATCTATTGGAACACCTACAAATTATGCCCACAGAAGTTTTTTGATATATATTTTTGTCTTTCATCTCACTTTCAAGTGTTTTAACCATGCCATTATTTTGAGATTTAAAAAAAGTAAACATTCATGGTATTATACTTTATATATATATATATATATATATATATATATATATATATATATATATATATATATATATATATATATATATATAAGTATAATAATCAATGCCCAGTGATAGATTGGCACCTTGTCCTGGGTGTATCTGCCCAGCGCCCGAAACGTTCTCCCCTGGATGGGCATGGGGAACCCCCCACGACCCTTATATAGGATAAAGCGGAAGATAATGAATGAATAAATAATAAAACAAATCCCTTGTGATCAAACAAATGCCAAAGAGGTTGTACTTGTGCAAAGCAAAATGAGCTCTTTATCAGAAAACATATTGTGTGCTTTATTTATATATTTAAGTTTATACTGTAATGAATTAATAAACAAAATCAGCATGAGATTTTTTTATATTAGTCCAAATGCTAATAGCCCATTAATTCTGCTAAGATGATTATATATTATAAAGTTATTTTGTCCTTTATAGACTTACTTTTAAAGCTTGTAATATTTATGTATATATTAATGTATATTGTGTCCTGTATTTAAATGATTAATAAATAATTCATATTTCTAAATGTATTTTTATTTTGTATAGTAAAATAGCACAATAGTAGAACAGGTTCTTCAAGTAACGAAATTTAACTTGAGTGTGGACGAATGTTTTTTTAGTCTATAGACTGACTTTTTGCATTGTTGTTATAACATGGTCTCATTAATGCAAATTATTAGAAATAGTAAAACTTGAAGAGAGATAATGGTTGCATTCAAATCAAAGGTTATCAGGATACCATTTATTATTAACCTATTTGTTTGAGAGCACACATCATTTAGCAATGCTGTTTATGTAAGTATATATTTTTTGTTGTTGTTTATATTTTCTTTATTTAAAGTGGGTTGTTATAAACAATGCTATATTTTCTATATAATTTTTACTTCCTAGATCTCAGTTATGAAAACTTTTGACAACCAATCCAGTCTCCTTAATATGAAGAGTTGCTTGAGTGTGTGTGTGCGCATGTGTTTTGGGTGTCTGCCCAGTCCATGCCGACTATGTGAAAAGCTACTACTGATGGTTAAAAGAACTTACCCACAACTCTACCATGTTTTTGGATGGCAGCCGAGATGGTGTCATGAATCCAAATCACATTGGTCCAGGTTTGCAAAAATAAATAAGTCAATGACAACAACAACATATGGGATATACAACAGCTTATGAGATCTAGTGTAGCACCCTAGAGGGTGAAGTGAATAACAGGAGACAAGTGGCTTGTGTCTTGGCAGCCTGGCTTAGAGAAAGCAGTAGGAAAATAACATAATAGCAAGGGATTAGGGAACTTGTGAACATGGATTAGTCTCCATGAACAATGTAAAGGCCAATTCACAAATGTTCGCTGCATGCATATGGCGGAGAACACATTGACACACACTGAGAACTGAATAAGCACTCATTTGCACATATCTAGTCACACAGAAGAGGAGAGAAAAGTGGCCTAGATTAAGTGGTGTTTGTTTAATCTAAGTTTTGTGGTTATCAGTGGTCATACTTATTAGAAGCAAATCAGATTGTAAATCATTTTCTTGTTCTCAAAAATATAAATTCTTTATAACAAAAATTGAGCATCAATAACTACATATGTTAATTTATTAAAGTATGAGTGATAAGGACCTTAAAAAACATTGCTGAGCAATTAAAATATATTTTTAATTATCAAAATGACGACCAGAGTTGTTGCATGGTGATACAGCCATCCTAAATTATACATGATTAATCATTTTAGATTTTGAGCAACCTCATACTACAGCTTTCACCATGGTACCCTTTTCCAAAAATGCTGAAAAGAAAGGCAGAATACAGAACTTTTCCAGATAGGTAGGAGGCAGGACATCTGTGTACATAAGACAGACTGACATAGTGATTATACCTGTAAAACAGAACACATTTACTATAGCGAACTAATCCCTGAATTTAGCATGTAAAAATGTAAATAATAAAAAAACTTAATCATATAACCAATTTTCTTTTTGTTCGGAGAATAATTCTATTGTAACAAATAATTAAATAAGTATAATAAGTAAAACTATTAATTATTTTAAGAAATCTTAACAAGATAAATATATCTTGAAAGATAGAAATATATCTTAAAGATATCTATATTGGCAGATAATTTCACTTAATTTTTATACATTTTTTTTCTGATTTTCATTAATTTTTCTTACTTTTACATGTATTTTAATAAAAAGCAAGTATTCCAAGTTATATAAAGTTAAAGTTTAGGTTGCAAGTTTAGGTGTATTTACTCTTACATTTACATTTAGTGTATTCAATAAATGTTTATCCTTTTTGGCCCGTGACCTAAAGTGTGCTTTGAATTTAAAATATTCATTCATTCATTCATTCATTATCTTCCGCTTATCCTCTATTAGGGTCGCGGTGGGGTTCCCCATGCCCATCCAGGGGAGAACGTCTCGGGCGCTGGGCAGATAGACCCAGGACAGGGCGCCAATCCATCGCTGGGCTCACTCACTCATACACACTCTAAATTGGGCAATTTTGAGAATTCAATTAACTTGATCCATGTTTTTGGACTGTGGGAGGAAACCGGAGAACCCGGAGGAAACCCACGCAGACACGGGGAGAACATGGAAACTCCACCCAGATGGGGATTCGAACCGGGAATCCCTAGCGCTGAGAGGCGAATGTGCTAACCACTAAGCCACCGTGCCGCCGAATTTAAAATAAATAAATAAATAAATAAATAAATAAATAAATAAATAAATAAATCTTGTGTATGTATAATATGGAGCTTTTTTTCCTAATAATGATTTTGACATAACATCAAGACACATACAACAGACAGTGACAATAGGAACTGACAAGGAGTCTCTTCATCAATAATTTCAAAATTTGCATCAGTTCATGTTCCATAAGGGATAAAATAGTTCATATATGATTAATGTATTGCTGTCAGATGTAGTTTGATATTTCCATTTTAGGATTCAGATTAGTGAGTTATTGCAAGGATGTCTTGTTGTGACAATGTCTTGTTAGTTCCAGCGAAGCAAACCATATCCTCTCTGGGATTGTCTCCTGCTGTTGTCCTTAGACCATGCTAATATACATTTTCATTTGCTAAATAAATAAGCAAATATATAAATATATATATAAATATAATATATAAGTATCTAGTTTTTACAGCTTGGTAAATATAATTCCTGACAATCGAAAGATACACAGCATGTTCATAAATTTCCTTCAGCCTTGAACCATCAAGTGGAAATTATTATTGTTTATGTCTGTGTCCAGCTTGAACCTCCTGACGCTCCCTACTCAGCAGCGCCTGGCCTTGCCTTTGCCTTGCTGTGCACACCTCCATGATGGATAACCATTAAGGCAGCTTATTGGAAATGGCTTGATTTATGACTTGCTGCTGCCTTCATCTAATGGCTTCATTTCTTTCAGCTAGCCCATGATGTCACAGACAAGGTCATTTCAGCAATGTCCTCCATCTTTGTTGTGGTTTTTTTGTAGTGACCAGCAGTAGGTTTGGTGTGGACTAAATCTGAATAATCAACAGTAGTTTTTCTAAATTAATGAATCATGTTAATTAACGCTAATTAATTCTATTTAATTTTGGGTATGATGTATACTTACTACAATTGAATTAATTATTTAAAAAAAAATTCTGTCTGTTTCATGTCTGTCACTCACCTTTTTCTTTTTCTAAGTCTAGCTGCTACTCTTTTCTCTACTACTTTGTATTGTCTTGATTAAAAATAGTTGATTTTATGGCCAAGCTGATGGCTTAAAAACACTGGCATCAAATCCATTCTAACAAACCACAGACTATGCATAGAACATCACTGGGAGAAACTAAACAAGCCCTAGTTAACATATCTAGAACATTCATTTTGTCCTATGCTCAAAAGGTGTTTTCCAGTTGCTTATATATATATATATATATATATATATATATATATATATATATATATATATATATATATATATATCCCCCCCCCCCCCCCCCCCCCCCCCCCCCCCCCCCCCCCCCCCCCCCCCCCCCCCCCCCCCCCCCCCCCCCCCCCCCCCCCCCCCCCCCCCCCCCCCCCCCATTTTCTTTGTGCAGTTTACCTTACCTAACATTGAACCATGCACAAAGAATGTACTTGTATTTGTTTTAGAATGTGCTGTTCTCACACTCATTCCTTCCTTCTTGAATTACTGTGGCTATGTGAGAATATTAGAGCAAAACGAGAAGCTGTATATTTCCCATGGAATATACAATAAAGCAAAGTTACTTATTAGCTAACAGTGAGGGTGGCACTGCTGATTATCAGCAAGTCTGATTTGATGGCTCAACCTAATCACTAAGCAAATATGGAGTTGACGGAAAGGCCTGATTTATAGAAATAAGTCATGAGCTCTGTTATTTTTGACATGGAAATAATTTATTAGTATAAATTTAGGTGATTAGGTGATTAGAGCAGACTCACTCTTAAATTTGTATGCCTGACTTCTGTACATATGCATTTGTGATTGTGTTTCCATTGGTTTAAGGTGTGTTTTGGTTAAACTGTTTAAATACTCTCCTAGTAATTCTCTAAAATGTGGGTATTTTTGGTATCTGACATTTATATTACGAATTCCACAGTAGCAAAGCAGAATATGGAAGTAGCAGTCAGATGGTGTGCTTTCCCAAGGGGGGTGGGGGGTAGTTCAGCTGTAGCTTGAACACACTCTTAAATCATGTATACTTGCTAGACAGTTTGTCTTTAATGCAGCAGAACACAGAGTTTGATTTATGAAAACTCTCTCCTTCAATTTGTCAATGACTTGCTAAATATATAATGCAAAATCTTTGTATTTGCATATTTCAGGTTCTTGTCTATTCTTGTTTGTTGTTATTGCACACATGTACACAAATGAGAAACAAAGTTTGGCATCATGTCACTTTAGAAGATAATGACACAGGTTTACCCGACACTGCTTTTTAGTGATTTGTTGTATTCATAGTATTTAAAGAGTGGTGGTGTTTTAAAAGGTCTAGCAACATTTTATTATTGCATACTAGGTGTAGGTTTTAAGGCTTAACATAACTATTTTCAGGTGATTGCTAGAACATTACAGCACTTTGAGATGCCATAAAGCCAGGCAGACTTCAAAGAGTGATCTACAAACTTACAAAGTGCATCCGTTTACAAAGTAAACAGATGCACAAAAAGAAAGTGAGCAGTCTAAAAAACAGAAGCAACTGCTTTAAAATGAATACATTTGAACCCTTGGTGGGTACCCTTCCATGTAAACTCTGCACTATTAAATTACATAAAAGTCTAAATTGATTTTAAGTGTAAATATGTATGGTGAAGTGTTGATGTATGTGTTCAAAATTGAATGACAACCATTCCTTTTTACAGTGATCTGGATCCTTTAGCCTCATGTAACACTTATTAAGATAAGCAGATTATAGAATAAATAAATGTTATTGTTCATGAACGACTCCCATTTAAAAGGTAAATATTTATTTACCAAATATTCAGGTAAGCAGAAACAAAACAAGACAAGAAAAAATGGCAAACTATTGCACAAGGAACATGGTAGTAAATTGAGGATAGTGAAATTGTGAAAAGACCTGGGCCAATGGACCCAGGTCCACTCCATTAAGTCTGGAGAGACACAGAAGTAATCAGCCTCCATGGAAGCAGTGCATCATTAGTCTCTAATCTCCTCTGAGTTAAGTTAAATAGAGCCAGAGCTGATTGCCATGGTACACTCTGGGGGATTCATCTTTGGGAACCATGATTCAATTATTCCCTTATTCAACTAAAGAATTAAGTTACAGTGAGACATAATGTAGTTCCAGAAAATGCTCCTGTCCTGAAAATGCTATAAGAATGATACGTCCCACTGGCAAGGTTGGTGTTAGCAAGTCCCTTTTAGCGTGCTGCAATTCTGTAATAGAATAGCATATGATGGAAAATTTGGGGAATCCCATTAGATCGGAATAAGTTTTGGATTTAGTGAAAGGGCAAAATGCAGGTTTTTCCTATGTGCTGTGTTATTTCCTGTCTGACTAGCGAGTGTAAGTTAAGTAATAATCAAAGGGAAATGTGAAAATTCCTACATAACATCTACTTGATGTTGTGCCCAGGACTGTGCATTGAGGTAATGAATTGAAGTCAGAGATATTCAATGCAAACCAGTGCAACTGGGTGCTTCTACAAGCTTATATTTCATTTCAGTAAAGTAAAGTAATTTATATTTTGTAAAAATGCAATAAATATAATGTAATTATTTTATATATTTATAATAAAAAAAGTTTTTTATGTATTTATAATAATGTAAATGTAACTTTAATAATTCTCTCATATACCTTCATCTAACTGACAAAACAAAACCCTTTTTCTTTCCTGTAGAACCGGAGTTACTCATACAATTTTATAATTGATATAAAGACATAATTACCAGGAAAGGCAACACACATTGTGTTAATAAAGCCAGAGAAACTGCCTGGTAGAATATTGCCAACAGATTGAATGTGCAACAGTATAATTTAATCAATTCTTTAGCATTATAAAAGTGTTACAGTAATTTAATAATATTAATAATTAATCATGTCCTGATTTAGAAGCAACATAAGCTGAGTAAAAAGAATGTGGTAGCAGGTCAAGGTTAAATATAAAAATAAACCCCAGAATCATAATTGCAGTCTGATGTGCAGGAAAATATTAAACATTATATTTTGGACAGTCTAACACACCCTTTTTCTAGAACTTTACTTGTACCATCCTTACTTTACAAACTGTCATACTGATGTCACAATGGTAAAACCTGGGAGTGAAGGCAACACATAACACATGGAATCTGCTATTGAAACCCCTCTTCCATATCCTTGCAAGCGGCAGAAGGAGACCCAGGCCCTGCTGGTACCACGCACCAGCTGCAGCAGACCCAGCACTGTTAGGACTGGTCCAAAAAGTGAGCACAGCTGACTTACTGTCGACTTACTGGATTATCCCTGACCTTGGTAAGGATGAACCTAAAATGGACCAGTTGGAGAAAAATATATGATCTCATAAAGTGACAGCAGGTATTTAATTTACCTAATCTGCTTTTCTGGATTTGCTTCATTTCCTCAAATGTATTGATTACATGTATTGATATAACAAAAAAAAAGTGTAGCTTAAACATCTGTGCCCCCAGAATGTGGAATCAACAACAATAACAGCCAGCCAGATCTAAAGACCTGCAGTGAGGGCATATAATTTTGTCAATCAGATGATGAAACATCTTGGGACATCAGTGAACAACTCAAATGAAAGCATTAGAAATTAAAATAGAATAAGAAAGACTGTTTTATTGGGACATGAGAGTTTAATAGGACATGGGATTGTTAAATCCATGTCCTATTTATGTGAGAGGCATCTAAATCAATCAAGTTGTTTATTAATGTGAGGCATAAAATGAATTTCCAATTTAGACACATAACTGACTTTTCTAAAGTTAACATCAAAATGACCCTGTCAGATTTGGGAACCAAAACCAATAGGCTGTTTCACTTTGGGAATCCTCATATAACTCCATGTCAACCATAAACTTAATTTTATCCTAAACTACCTTATTTATTTTCATGTAGCTGAGTACATACCATCTGAGGTAAAAACAAAATGGCAAATTTGTCTCACAATTATGCAACATTCAAGGCTTGGAATGGAAAGGGAGCGCTTCACAATTAACGGGGGAATTTTAGTTGTCTCTGGTCACAGCTCTTTCCCCACAGCAATAATCCTCTCTCAGTTAAACAAGCAATTGTCTTGCTGTGCAAACTGTTAGGTGTGCTTGCAGTACATGCAGCTTTGCTGCATGTACTGCAAGCACAAGTTAGGAGTGAAGTTAGGAGTGAAGGAGTTAGGAGTGAAGTTAGGAGTGAAGGAGTTAGGAGTGAAGTCTTAGTGCTAACAGCACATTCAACCCATTCACCACCCCCACCAAGTCACCCCTTGCACATCACATGCACATTAAGTAACTGACCAACTAGGCAGTAGAGAATAGTGTTGTCAGTCGGGTCATGAATATGACACTAGTGTTTAGTTTAGTTTAGTTTAGTTATAATTTATAATTATAATTTCCAAACTTGACTAAAACTACAACTATAATTTCCATGATTTCCATGTTGTAACTTTTTTATTTTATTGTAAAATGTATACTTGCAAATGCATAGGTTTTAACATAGTCTTTCTATACACACTATTACATAGATATTGGTTCATACTACTTTAAAAAATTCCTTAGTATTTTAATTTAAGTGGCACATCATAAACAGATACACTAATTGTTACATTTCAGCTACACTAATTGTTAGATTAAGAAGCACCATATAGATCTTAATTGAGAAATATCAAATTGAGCAATATACAAGTCAGTTATTGAATATGAAAAATTGAATCTCTTAGAAAGGAAAGTAAAATCAATCATATGGAGCAACATGTGCAGGTTCCATCTGTGCCTGAACCCCCTCCTTTTACCATTATTGGAAATTTGCATGAATAATGGATCACTGGCAGAATGGGCAATTATTGGCAACAGATCTTTATGAAAGCAAAACAGATGACAGTGATGTTTGCCTAGATATACACTAACCTAACTATTGTTGTCTATTTCTTTTTCAATTTTAGAAAGTGTTTTTATTTTTAAACTTAGACACCATTACAATTCTCAGAATGCTTCCAAATAAAATTTAGGCATCATTGTACATAAAATATATAGTGATTTGCCCAGGGTGTAATTAAAACTGAACTAAAACGTAATGGTTACAGAAATGGCCCAACCACTCACACACTTTGCCTTGTACATTTGAACCTTCAACATCTTGTGTCTGACTATTTGAATATATATGGTCAGAGATAAATCCTGGCATACTTAACTGGTGACTCACTACCAAATTGCAATCTCATGGCCATGTTGTCACTGCCACTGCAACTGCACACAAAGTGTTCACTCTCAGTGTCATGGACATGCACAGAAAGCATATTGTAAGACAATTCTTGGGAAAGGTCAGCATGGGGGCATTTATAGCTGCAAGTGTCATTCCTCTTTTTTCCATTTCCTTCTCAAACTTATAAAAAACATAACAAATCTATAATGAACTTATAATGAATTTAGAATAATTACTTTTCTGCAGCCTAATAAAGTAAATTCACAATAAAATATACTGTAGTATAATTAAAGAAGCATATATTTATTTGTATATGCATGTTTATCACTTAAATGTCATACACTGTAGGGTTGTATAGCAACAGACAAGATTGTAGTGAACAAGTTCATTCATTCATTCATTATCTTTCGCTTTCGCTTTATCTTCAATTAGGGTCGCGGTGGGGTTCCTCATGCCCATCCAGGGGATAACGTTCCGGGCTCTGGGCAGACACACCCAGGACAGGGCGCCAACCTATCGCTGGGCACACACTCACTCACACACACACACTCTACATGGGGCAATTTGGAGAACTCAATTGACTTGATCCATGTTTTTGGACTGTGGTAGGAAACTGGAGAACCCAGAGGAAACCCACGCGGACACAGGGAGAACATGGAAACTCCACCGAGATGGGGATTCGAACCGGGAATCATTAGCGCTGAGAGGCGAACGTGCTAACTACTAAGCCACCGTGCCGCCAGTGAACAAGTTAATATATACAATTTTTAAATCTGTCTCTCTGGTCAAACCTTTTGTTTTTTTATTTTGGTCTTCATCAGGTCTTCATTTTTGGGCATTAGTCTCTATTAATTAGTTAATTAGTCCTTGTTAATTTGTCCTTAGTCTCATCATTATTATCTGGTGCGTTTGCCCTTCATTGTGTCTTCCTTTTGTTGATGTAAACCTGCTCTACCTTGTCACTCTTGTCTGAACCATTCCTGTTTATTGTGTCTGGTGTGTTTGTTCCCCTGTGTGTTCTGCATTAAAACACTTTTACACTTCACTTTGGATGCTGTTTTAAATATCAACACATGCAGTAGGATTGTGACCTAATTATTAGAACATTAATTGAATATAATTGAACAAGCAGAAATGCCATGGGAATTATATTTTTTGGACCTGGTTTGTGTGGGATGGAACTCCTACCCATCCCACACATCCCACCCTGATGATGTTCACAGTTTTTAATCTCTGGCCAGGCTATGTGCTGGCATCTTCTGTCCTCGAAGTTGTTCAGGCACCTTTCAAGACTAGGCCTTGATCTCCACTTAGGACATTGCATCAGCATCTATTTCTGCTTGAAAACCACCATCTTCATCCATTGTCACCGTGGACATTGCTTTTCTGATCCACCTACACCCCTCGTCACTCCGTTTTCTGGTAACTCATTTCTCATCTGGTCGCCTCTCTCTCTCCTACTGGCTCCACAGTCACCACTGCCACAATCTCCTCCAGTCATCTGTTCGGGGTGTGTTGGTGCTGTCACGCATCTGTGAGGGGTATAACTTTGTAGTTTGGCATGGGTGGGATTCGGACAGCACAGGATGGTCCTTGTTCCCTTCATTTTTGGATGCTATGCTATGCTATGTCTGTGTGTGTGGGGGGTAATGTCAAAGGCACTTGGGATACACCTCTGATCAGACAGTTTTCCTTTTCATTCGTTCTGTGTTTTCATGTATTCATCTCTGTTAATCAGTTAATCAGTAATTGTTAATTTGAATTTCGTCCTTTCATTATTATCAGGTGTGTTTAATTGTCACGAGTCTTCCTTTTGTCTATGTAAACTGGCCGTACATTATTTCAGATCGTTGATTTAAGTTTTTCTGTTTGCTTGTGCGTGCGGCACGGTGGCTTAGTGGTTAGCACGTTCGCCTCTCAGCGCTGGGGATTTCCGGTTCGAATCCCCATCTGGGTGGAGTTTCCATGTTCTTCCCGTGTCTGTGTGGGTTTCCTCCGGGTTCTCCGGTTTCCTCCCACAGTCCAAAAACATGGATTAAGTTAATTGAATTCTCAAAATTGCCCCATATAGAGTGTGTCTGTGTGAGTGAGTGTGTGCCCAGCAATGGATTGGCGCCCTGTCCTGGGTCTATCTGCCCAGCGCCCGAGACGTTCTCCCCTGGATGGGCATGGGGAACCCCACCGCGACCCTAATAGAGATAAAGCAGGAGATAATGAATGAATGAATGTTTGCTTGTGCATGTGTCTTTACTTATTGGTGTGTTCTGCAATTAAACTCTCTTACATTTTAATTTATCTTATATCATATTTTGTAACTCACATCCCATGACTATTCACTTATATTTATATTTGCTAGTTAATTACAATTAGAGAATTAAAAATGAAAAAAAAAATGCTTACAACTATCATTTATATTTACATCTATGTAAAGTACTTTATACAATATCATATTTAGTTTGTAAATTGTTATCAAAATGCATTTAAATTAAGCAGGTATGCATATGGATTTGGCAGTAATTTATCAGGTAGGGCTTAAAAAAACATGCCATGTTAGGAGTGGAGCTTGTCCCTGGTAGTAAAGAGTTTCTGAATTAAAATTCCCACTAATCTAAAATGCAATCATAGCGGTAAAACAATTGAATATACAGTTGTATTTTATAATCAGGTATGGTATGATCATTTACATTATATGATATAATTATATATAATTACACCATTGGCTATAATTGACCAGTTAGCTTTAAAATGAGTGAAATTTGGCAGACTGAGACTTATATTTCTTAAATATAAGAAAGAATCATAGTAAAACCAAATCCAAATTCAGATCCTAGCTATGAGCAACTACAAACCTAATTTTCAAAAACAGCTGGATTTTTTTCTAAAATAATTTGCTCATTATCGTTAAACATTATTTGACATAAGTGCAATAATTTTAAAATAGTAAAAAAAAAATAGAAAACAGTAACATCAAATGATTTGTAAAACCTAGGCTACTAATTTGACAGACTTTAATTGCTTTGCAGCCAGATTCTTTTTTTTTTATCATATACAATGCATTCTTAATTAAAAGATCTGAACTGCAGGCAAGTCAGTCAAGCACATGCACTCTGACAAATAACAAAAATGAATCTGAGCGAACAGTACCCACACACATATGCAAGCCACTCTTGCTCTGGGCACCGATGCACCACATACTATTATAGATGTACTTTTGTAGCTTTTGTTCATACCTTAAAGTGCATGTTGCTACATTTTCACAGTAGCATGCAGGTACTGGCATTTTATTATTGAAATGTCATGCAAAATCAACAGTGATTTCCAGGCTTGCTCTGGAAATATATATATATATATATATATATATATATATATATATATATATATATATATATATATATATATATATATATATATATATATATA
>JAFMOD010000880.1:803331-826307 GCA_019802435.1 Corydoras maculifer | reverse complement strand
TTTTTTTTTTTTTTACTTTTAACAAAAACAAAGTAAAAATAACATTTTCTGCATTTAGTTACTGGCACATAATTTACTCCTCACACTACGTAGATGTGAATGTCATGACACCATTCTTTCCTCTCTATTGGTGCTGCCGAACTTGTATTCTGTTTTTAAGGCAGCATGTTGAAATTTTTATTTTCAATTTTTGCTATTTGGCCCTAGTACCATCACAGGAACCTGTTCCCATTTAGTTCGGAATCGTATTTATTTATAAGCGGTTTGTCTTTTTTATTTATTTCCTGTGTTATACCAACGTTGTAAAATTCATTTTGTGAACTTTGTTTTTTATTACTTTTCTACTTAATTATAGAAATCTATAAGTAACCTTCTTAATGTTTTTTTTTTTTTCTTTATTAGCAATATCCATTTTTAGGCTGTTAGGTGTTTACAGGTTAAGGTTGGGTGTTTAACCTTTTACAGCCTACCTTAATTCTTGTGTTGTTTATGGGTCAGACTCCTGTATGTTTTGACTGGTATTCTGTTCTCTGTCCGGTAGCAATGCTGTGTCTGTTTTACTCGTACTAGCACAATACACACCACCACCATGTCTGTATCACTGCATTACTGAGAATTATCAAACACCCTAATACCTCCACTCTGGTGGTCCTGATCTTTGAAGAACATTCTAAAGTGGACTAAAGGTATGTAGAGAAACAGGTGAACTGCAGTCAGTAATTATAGGACTACAAAGTCAATGTATATGACATTAAGTGTAAAACTGTGGAGGTGCACCTATAATGGCCAGTAAGTGTCTATAGATCATATGATCGATGTTTTGGTATTGAAAATAAGAACTTGTCTTACATAGAACATTTCAAGTGTCTGAACCCTTTGTAAGCCAGATGGGCCTAAAATAGTTTTGGTTTAATTTTCATCTACCACTAGATCAAAAATCCTTAAGCCTAATAAACTTTCCAGAGTATAGGGGCTTCCTCTTATTAACGGTCTACCCAAAGCTATTCTTCTTGCATTGAATATCTTAGCACCTCTTGGACCAGAACATATTCATATACTGTTTGTTGAAGCATAACAGTCTGTGCCAGGAACAGAACCCAAGCTCCTAATTATCAGGCTTGCAACAAACACATGTTCAAGTTCAAGTTTAAGTAGTTTATTTATATTATAGCGCTTTTTATAATAGTACATTGTCACAAAGCAGTTTTACAGTATTAAAAGCCTGGCACCCCCAAAGAGCAAGCTGAAGAGACAGTGTCAAGAAAAAAAAAAACTCCCTGTTATGTTGTTTTTTTTAGGAGGAAACCTTGGAAGACTGAGTGGGAAACTCATACTTATAGAGCGGCCGGGCAACATTACATTGAAGGACACCCATGTACAGATTGTAGTGGTCATGTCTCTGTATTTAACAATTAGAAAAACTACAACAAGTTTTAGTTTAAGTGGAGCTACACTGTCCAAAGTTGTAGAAAACACATGTTTAAGGTATTTAGCTATGCTCCAAAGTTCATCTGGTTCTGATGCTGGTTGTTTAATTTAGGTAAATGTTGTAGGAATGATGCAGCAGCAGAGGGAATGATTTTGAGCTTCATATTGCATTGTGGTTTAATGAGTAGAACAATATAAATTTTTTAATTGTATGTTATTTAATAATGATCAGAGATGACTGACTGTGGAACAATTATTAAATTATTAATGTTAATACCATGTGTTAAAATTAAGTCTAATGTTTGTTCTGTCACATCGGGCGGCGCTGTCCGTCCAACGGTGGCGCTGTGCGGTGCGGTGTGGTGCAAAGAAGCGAGCCAGGCGACCAGGTAAGCAAACAAAGAGGAGATTTAATGCTGAAATCAGCTGGAACGCCGCTGAAGGCACGGCGGGACATGCCGGGAGCAAACTTTAACCAAAGTAACCAATCTAATAACAAAACACCCGACGTAACTCCTATATATGCATACATATACATACATACAATGCTGGCCTGCTGACTCAGGGCGCATGCGCGCTTTAAGTGTAGTCAGCAGGCCACATGTGATCAGGTAGGACCCAATCCCAGTTCAAGGGGATGGGCCCTACCTACAGGAACCTAGAACGGCCAAACCCGAAAATAAGAAAACAGGGGGGAGTGGCCTGGCACTCCCAACCCTGACATGTTCATAGTGATGTGTTACACCAACCACACTGAGTGATACGCATGGAATCGAAAATTGAGTCAAAAGCTAATTTAAATGAATCTATTGGTTTTCCTTGGCTGTGGAGACCACTATGTTACAAATTCTTTAATAAACTCTGTATATGGGTCTGGAGGGTGGTATATGGTAATATCCATCCTCTACTATCCTCTATAAGGGTCACAGGGGGCGTTCCACATGCCCAACGAGGGGAGAATGTTTCAGGCACTAGGCAGATACACCCAGGACAGGGCGCCAATCTATCGCTGGGCACACACTCACACACACACTCACACAGAAATACACACAAACACATTTTATATGGGGTAATTTGGAGAATCCAATTGACCTTGATCCATGTTTTTGGACTGTGGGAGCAAACCGGAGAACTACTTATAATAATTTCCATTCTGGCTTCATAATTTTAATAATTAGTTGAATAGCAAATAACTGTATAATTTGTTTAAATTATGTTGTCAATCTAAGGTTGTATTTACCTAATTTTATGACCTTAATAATAATTAATATCTGTCTATTCTTCCATGTGCCAGCCTAATAAAGTCATGTTAATTAAAATAATTGTTTGTTTTGGGCAAATACTTTCTTCTGACCTTGTTGTGTCCTAGTTTACTACAATGGTACCAAAACCAGGAAAATTGGGATGTCATGCAGCTTAGCTCAAGTCAACCCAACTAGTCTATCAAAGTTGAACTAGTTCTACACTAAAAACTGCTTGTTTGTCTTCTTACCATTCCATGGATCTGTGTTACCAGCCACAGAGCAATGCTTTAGCATCTCAATTATGTCCTACACAGTGCACACCTGTCCACATGATAGAGGTGGTGTGTACCTATGCTGTTGCACATATACTCTCTAGCTTTAGCAGTACCCAAATCCTGGATTATTTCAGTACAAATCTTACTCTGTACATAAACCACTCATGTCCACTTTTTCTAAAACACACATTGTTCATTCTATTTTTGTTAATGCAAAATACAGTTGAGATCTTCATGTAGTATGGGCAAATTATGCAAATTTCTAGCAATGCATATCTTTGTCAGTATTTAAGGGTTATATTGCTTATGCATTGGACTTTTTTTACATGCTGCAAAAACTGTAATTATACATGCTACAGAGACTGGAAATTAAACTCTCACATTTAAATGTGGAAAGCAAATTAACATGGATCTAATTGAGATGCCCTTTTAATAACTGGAGTTCTGACCTTTGACCCTTGAGAAGTCAATGCAGCACAACCTTACGATGATTCAATCACATAGACCTTAATGAGAGCTATTTTTAAAGCAGTTTAATTCATGGACTATGAAGAGTTCACATGCAGCAAGTAGCTGAGAAATATTAGCTAGACATTTAAAAAACTGTTAAATTTAGAGGCTACATTATTACCCTTCCTTATTCTGACCATTTTAGACATATGAAATATTAATCATTTTAAGTATATACTTAGCTCACATTGTGACATATTTTGCAGTTTTTAATGAATTCAGTGCTCTTTGTTTTTGTTTTGAATCAGTCATCAATGCATGAGCATTTTATTATTTTAAAAAGTTATTTTTTTGCAAATGCAAACAAAGCTGATAGTAAAGCTAAAGTTAGAGGACTTAGAAGAAAGTTTATTTACATTTGATCATTTAGCAGATGCTTTTATCCAAAACAAATTACAAGTATCCCAACTTGACAGCTAATGTCAGAACACAGGGACAGCTCCCCTGATGCAATCAGTGTTAAGGGGCATAAACATGAGATATAAACCCACAACCTTCGAATTGACAGCCCAAACCCTAACTGCTGATTTACCACATCCCTGTAAGTTTAACGTTTAATTCCCAACAAGTTCCTTTCAGTGTGGAGGTTACATGTTCTCCCTTGGTTTTTCATGTTTCCCTTATCAATCCGAAAAAAAAACTATTCTAGCAAAAAAATATGTTTAACTAGCAATGTTGCACATTTACCAAAAGTGCCAATATTTACGTAGGAAAGTTGACACATAATAGCTTTCACTAATCAGTTAAAACATTTATTTTTATGCTTTAGTAAAGAAACACAAGGTGGCACAATGGCTTAGTGGTTAGCACGTTCGCCTCTCAGCACTAGGGATTTCCCGTTCAAATCTCCATCTGGGTGGAGTTTCCATGTTCTCCCCGTTTCTGTGTGGGTTTCCTCCGGGATATCCGGTTTCCTCCCACAGTCCAAAAACATGGATCAAGTCAATTGAGTTCTCCAAATTGCCCCATATAGAGTGTGTGTGTCTGTGTGAGTGATTGTGTGTGCCCAGCGATAGATTGGCGCCCTGTCCAGGTGTATCTGCCCAGCGCCCGAAACGTTCTTCCCTGGATGGGCATGGGGAACCCCCCCCCTCCCCGCGACCCTAATATAGGATAAAGTGGAAGATAATGAATGAATGAATGAAGAAACACAAATGTATCTCAACTAGGATTGCGAGGGTACCAGAGAACCCAGAGAGAACCCAAGTGGAGAACATGGAAACTCCACCCAGATCGATTCCAACCTGGATCATCAGAGAGGTGGAAGTACTAATTACTATGCCACCGTGCCACCCAGAATGCAAATTAATTTATATTTTATAAAATTTAGGCACAACTTGTATGATTAAATAAATAGGGTTTCTGTAGTTTCCAATATGATAAACCTTCAATTTTGCATGTAACATGTACTTTGGATGTGTACTTGTAATTCTCAAGGGCAAAGACATAAGAAGGAGTAGGCTATGAACCTACCACCAATCAGTTTAGTGTCGTAGTCCAAAGAGAGCTGAATCATGTCACCTTTTTAATTACAATAGTTGTGTTATGTTAGCACAGATAAGGTGACATTGTGTTAGGTGATGAAGCAACTGCAACTTGCAAAAGAAAAACAATTTATCAAGTTACCTTCCTGTCAAGAACTACCATTTTTATCTACCAAGGGACTGGGGAAAAATCTTTGTAATACATTTTAAGTGAGGTTTTTTAACAATATGTATTTTTCTTCATGTTTTAGGAGTAATAATGCACATTTGCCTACATAATTCAAAGTGTGCCATTGGTGTTGTTTTATTTGGGAATTTATTCTATTACACAAAAATAAATTAAAAAAATAGAGGCATATGATGGATAAAACACATGCATGCATAAACATGCATAATTACTGCTGATTAATTACAATCAAGAGTGTGTGTGTGTGAGTGAGTGTGTGCCCAGCGATGGATTGGCGCCCTGTCCTGGGTCTATCTGCCCAGTGCCCAAAATGTTCTCCCCTGGATGAGCATGGGGAACCCCACCGCGACCCAACTAGAGGATAAAGCGGGAGATAATGAATGAATGAATGGATGAATAAAAATGGCTAGTGGTTGTCTTTCATACAATGTATTTTGGCAAATCCGATAAAATATTATTAAATGTGTGCCTTTTTAACTTGTGGCTAAAATAGGTTTGATTGTTGGAGGGTAAGCAGAGCTTTATTTATTCATGCATTATTGAACTGCAAAATTTACATTTTCAAAAGCTATCAAACAAATAATAATATAAAATACTATCATTCATACTATTAAAGATATGGGCCTATTAGTTCCTAAAAAATAACCGGTCATAAAAGTTAATTAATTATTTTACTTAGCATACTATACAGTTACAATTTCATTTTGGTAACATTTTTTTCTGAGTGAAGACTAAAGACATATGAGATCCCAAAATGTCTTTTTTATTTCCACAATTTTGCCACAATAATAAAGATACCCTTTGTTTATTGTTATTCTTAAAAAACATAGAGACAGATGCATCAATTTTCATGGTTGCATGCACGCAGTGCAAAGTCATTACTTTTAATTACGTTTATTTGTGAGATGTGTACTTTAATATTTAGTCTGGTGGAGAACTTATTAGCACCAGTCTTTTATTCACACGTCCAACCAGTTTTTCACATTCAGTTACCTACCCACTGAAAAAACAGATCCGTAATGTTCTCAGCTTTGTCATGTAAAATCCCAGAAACCATAGCTCAGTGCATCCAGAACCAAGGCCAGTCAGCAGACATAATGGCCTAACTAACTGTCTGGGAACTGCCAGAAGACATTACCCACAATAATTAGGTTCCATCCCATTAAGATTGTAAATAAATATCACAGTGTGAAAAAAAGACATTAAAAACTGTTATAATAATCCTAGATAATCCTAAATCTTGAGGGCACAGTAAGTGTACGGTGTTAAATATGCTGTACACTGACTTTACATTGTACTAAAGAGTCATATTTTCAGTGTTGTCCCATAAAAAGATATAATAAAATATTTACGAAATTGTGTGGGGTGTATTCACCTTTGTTAGATACTATAGATGACAAGGTGAATAAGAGAATGAGAAACTTACCACAGCTAGGGCTAAGTAATCTTAACTTGACCTAACATAGAATAACAAAAACAACCAGAGATTTATCTTTAGTAACATTTAGTAAAAACTCAGAGTGTCACTCATCCCCTCACAATTTACCAGCAATGATATTCATCTATCCATCCATTATCTTCCACTTTATCCTCTACTAGGGTCACGGGGGGGTTCCCCATGCCCATCCAGGGAAGAACGTTTCGGGCAGATACACCCAGGACAGGGCGCCAATCTATTGCTGGGCACACACTCACTCACACAGACATGCACAATCACACTCTATATGGGGCAATTTGGAGAATTCATTTGACCTTGATCCATGTTTTTGGACTGTGGGAAGAAACTGGAGAACCCGGAAGAAACCCACGCGGACCCGGGGAGAACATGGAAACTCCACCCAGACTGGGATTCGAACCGGGAATCCCTAGTGCTGAGAGGCGAACGTGCTAACCACTAAGCCACCGTGCCGCCCCCAGCAATGATATAATAATAATAATAAAAATTATTATTATTATTATTATTATTATTATTATTATTATTATTATTATTATTATATATTGTATAGAAATTATGGCGACCACTGTTTATGGCAAATGAACACGGAGGATTATAGTAGTTGTGGAAAAGATTAATTTTCATTGTGCATGAATGGATTCAAGTTTGCAGATAGTAAACCATTACTTATAAGAATAAAGCTAAGATAATTTCATACTGCCTGTCTATAGACCAAAATGAAACATTGAATTTGTATCCAAAATTTTTGATTACTTAATCAATCAGGCTTCAGGTCTCATCAGACTACTGATGCAGCTTTAATAAATGTAATTTAATAATTAATTGCTGGATAACACGTATGCTTCCCTTTTTTCTCAATTATTTTTCTCAATACTTGGTGGACTAGGACAAAGTAGTTTTAAAGAAAAAAAATAGAAACACAAAAAGAGACATGCCATGAAACTTTTTTTTCTAAAAAAAAAATTCCAACCATTCCCTGTTAAGGGGAATAAAAGGTAATTGTAATTATTATACGGTGTTGTAGTCAGTAACAATATTTCTTAAGATCAATTATAGAAAATTTGAGTAAAATATTATGATCATGAAAAATAATAATCATGAAAAAACATCACCCCTGGCTTCTATAAAATTGGAATTCTCTGAGGATTATAAAGTACTACAGAATGTGTTGTAATTTGGTTGCGTGTTAATGAAAACTAATGCAGAAGCATTTTGTTCACCTTTTGTTGTATGTTAGATATGCTTCATTTGTACTTCAAGAGAGGACACAGCACTAGTGGGTATTGTAACATGCCTAATTGACTTTATTGAAAACATTATGGACGTAACAATTTAGAGTCTAATCAATGGCTTGTGATGAAATGTTCAACTTAGCCAAACCATCTTGGCTAAGAACAGAAATGAACAGCCTGTGAGCAATGTAAAGCTTCATGTGAGCTGCATGAATTTTAATGCTGGTGATGACAGGATATTTAGAATGAGTGAATACTTAACAGAGAAGTTCATATGATTGAACTTAATCAACTGAATACATTTAAATAGCATCAGTTTAATAGACCATTTATTCAAAAAAATTTACCTGATTGCCCAGCAATAGATTGGCACCCTGTCCTGGGTGTATCTGCCTGCCTGTACGCTGTAGAATTATCAAACATGATCAATATCTGATACGGTTTTAATTATATCAAGTGTTTGTGGAAGAGATGTTTTTTGAATTGTTTATTAAAGATGCTAAGTGACTCAGCCTTATGGACAGAGTTGGGAAGATTGTTCCACCATTTAGCAGTGATAAACAATACTGAGTGAGAACCACAGGGAAGTTAAATCACCAGGTAACATTCATCTAGAGCGAAGTGAATAAGGAGTGCATTTTGGAAATGGGCGGCACGGTGGCTTAGTGGTTAGCATGTTCGCCTCTCAGCGCTAGGGATTCCCGGTTCGAATCCCCATCTGGGTGGAGTTTCCATGTTCTCCCTGTGTCTGCGTGGGTTCTCCGGTTTCCTCCCACAGTCCAAAAACATGGATCAAGTCAATTGAATTCTCGAAATTGCCCCATATAGAGTGTGTCTGTGTGAGTGAGTGTGTGCCTATGTGGGTCTATCTGCCCAGCCTCCGAGACGTTCTCCCCTGGATGGGTGTGGGGAACCCCCCGCGACCCTAATGTAGAATAAAATACATAATAAAATACAGTAACATGGACCCAAAATGTAAGCTGAGAAACAAATAGCACTTTAAACTTAATTTAAATGATAATTAAAGACAATAAAAGGAACAATAAGTGTGTAATCATAAAACTTTGTACTAAAATGCTTTGATATTTTCAGGTGTTAGATACTTAATGTACTCACTCCTTTTCTTTCTTTCTATGCACGTGTGTGTGTGTGTGTGTGTGTGTGTGTGTGTGTGTGTGTGTGTGTGTGTGTGTGTGTGTGTGTGAGCATGTGTGTGCGCAGTACTTGTGAAGTGCTAGGTGCTAGCATGTCTGCTATGTGTGCAGACGGAACTGCTGCTTGTTGTGTCAGCGGTGAGGATACACCTTCTTAATGATTTTAGCGACCTGGTTCACAGCACAGCAGGAGAAAGTGCACACATCCTTCATCCAGCACCCCTTCTTCACACACTCACAATCATGTGCATACCCATAAATCATTAACAATGTTTTTAGTGCAGCCTGGGTAGACAACCTCACAGTAAAAATATAAGTGCACCAAACACCTCAAATCTACATTTTAACAGTGGATGTTAGCATGTACCTTGTACATTTGCAGCTAGAATAAATGAATAAAAACTTGAAAACATCATTATAATGACTTTGCTTTTGTCTGCCACAGCTGTCTTCACCTGGTCCTTCTACAACACATTTCTACATTTGCCATTACCACAGCATACACCAACCCATATGTCAATTTACTTTTCCAGTTTCAGTGGTTTTAAACTTTAAATAAGCTTTGACTTTCAGCCAACACTTTCACTTTTTATATTATAGTCTTACTTTTACAGGGCGGCACGTGGCTTAGTGGTTAGCACGTTTGCCTCTCAGCACTAGGGATTTCCGGTTTGAATCTCCATCTGGGTGGCGTTTCCACGTTCTCCCTGTGTCCGCATGGGTTTCCTCCGGGTTCTCCGTTTTCCTCCCACAGTCCAAAAACATGGATCAAGTCAATTGAGTTCTCCAAATTGCCCCCTATAGAGTGTGTTTGTGTGAGTGAGTGTGTGCCCAGCAAAAGATTGGCGCCCTGTCCTGGGTGTATCTGCCCAGCGCCCGAGACGTTCTCCCCTGGATGGGCATGGGGAACCCCACCGCGACCCTAATAGAGGATAAAGCAGAAGATAATGAATGAATGAATGAGTCTTACTTTTACCATAGTACAGTGGGTTGCAAAAGTATTCATACTCCTTGAACTTTGCCATATTTTGTCACATTACAACCACAAACATAAATATATTTCACTGGAATTTAATGTGAAAGACCAACACAAAGTGGTATACAATTGTGAAGTGGAATGAAAGTTATACATGAATCAACAATTTTTTTACAAATAAAAAACTGAAAAGTGCGATGTGCAAAATTATTCAGCCCCCCTGAGTCAATACTTTGTGGAACCACCTTTTGCTNGTTGCACTCAGGGAAAAGGGGGCTGAATAATTTTGCACATCGCACTTTTCAGTTTTTTATTTGTAAAAAAATTGTTGATTCATGTATAACTTTCATTCCACTTCACAATTGTATACCACTTTGTGTTGGTCTTTCACATTAAATTCCAGTGAAATATATTTATGTTTGTGGTTGTAATGTGACAAAATATGGCAAAGTTCAAGGGGTATGAATACTTTTGCAACCCACTGTATATTAGTTCATAATATATCTGTTTGTCATGCACAGTGCCTAAACAGAGATAAGATTTATCATCAGTCAGCACCAATGTATTTATTAACAAACCTACATTGGTTTTGATTTTCTCTGCAACAGTCAAATAAGACAAATAAGACATTTGACATTCCTACAGTCCTGCTTCTGTTTATTTCTGCTCTACGGATGGAATAACCTGCATCAAGTTCAGTTGTGCTACCTTATCCTAAACCTTTACATCTTAAGTGATAAAAGTTCCACGGTCATGGGGCTGGGGGGTTGCAACAATATACTGGGTCAGATTAAAAATATGTAGTGGGTAGAGTTTAAAACAGTATTGTGGTTATATATAATAAAATTATTTAATAGTTGCCAATACTAAGCCGTTTACATGTAAACCGAAAATCTGAATTTACTTGTGATTGTCTACAGTAGAAAAGCTGTATGTATGAACTTAAATCTTTGCTTCCCAGCCCTTAGCGCCAAAAACAAATTTAATTAAAAAAAAAAAATGAACTTGACCACCTACAAAAATATGACTAATGAAATTAGAATGGCTAGATAAGAAAACTATTATCTATGACCATTGGAAAAAAATAATAAATCACATTTATTTTCTTTCGACTAATAAAATAAAAGCAATTTCAATGTAGACTTGACATATTTCCAGTGCTTTTACCTGAAATGCAGGCCCATATCATTAATGACTGTGGAAATTTCCATGTCGCATTAATTTATATATTTATATATATACGATCAGTTGTTTGTTGTGCAATTTCTGTTTTCTTCAAGCATTATTGCTTAAGGTTTTCTTGCTGCTATGATGTCTTCCTTGGTCAACCAGTATGCTTTCCTTTTACAACCCTTTTATTCTGTTTGTACTCGGTCAGATTTTAAACAGCTGACTGGAAACAAGCAACATGTTTTGTAATATTCCATAATGATTTACCTTCATAAAAGTAGTTTTATAAGCCTCTCCTTTGTTTCATCTGACATGTACTGTGTTGGAACCTTAATTCATGTCAATCCGTTTTGTGCAACAGTTCTCCAAGGTGAGAGCACTCTTTTTTAACTGAAGACTAATTAGCAGATTTAATCAGATGAAGGTGTTTGTTTTAGAACTGCAAATTAAAGAGTGATTCCATAATATTTTCCTCAAATTGAGTGATTCTATTTTTTCTGTGTTTGACTTAAAAAAACAATTATGATTGATTTCAACAATTATATTGCTTTTTTAATTGTATCTATGCCAGAAGGTTGAAATAAAAAAAAATGTGGCATGTCTCTGTAATTTGCTTTTTTCTACAAAATTCTATTATTGAAGAACATCCTTCAATAACATAAAAAAAATATTTTTAATTACATTTTTATAAATATTTGTTGGTGTTTTATGTTAAAAATAAGGAACCAGAGACTTGATATACCAGCCCCAAGTACTGCCTTAATTAACTAAATTTAAGTACCTTGTCTAATTCCCTGCTCCACTATAATTTACAAATAATTTTTAAAAAATTATTGAAACTCCACCATATTGCTTTCCTGCCAGCTTTAACTTACTATTCCAACCTCAAACCTCTAAAAGAGGGGACTTGCCATTCCTGACTGCCATTTTGGTGGTACAATCATGGGTCATGTATCCACAATGCCAATGTAAAATACCACTGATCTGGTTCTGCCACTTCTTCTTAAGTAAGAGCAGCAAACAGACTGACAACCTATCAATTTGGTTTCACAAATTGTCACCAGTGAGTCATATAGCCTCAGCTTTGACAATGCACAATAACCACTATGAACCTACACCAAACTCAACCCCCAACCCCTCTCCCCTCTAGTATGTGCAGAAAGTGGTGACATTTCAGCATTACATTTAGTAATTTAGCATATTTAAAAAAACAAGCTACGCTGTAGAATTATCAAACATGATCATTATCTGATACGGTTTTAATTATATCAAGTGTTTGTGGAAGAGATGATTTTTGAATTGTTTCTTAAAGATGCTAAGTGACTCAGCCTTATGGACAGAGTTGGGAAGATTGTTCCACCATTTAGCAGTGGTAAACAATACTGAGTGAGAACCAAGGGGAAGTTAAATCACCAGGTAACATTCATCACTAGAGCGGAGTGAATAAGGAGTGTATTTTGGAAATGGGCGGCACGGTGGCTTAGTGGTTAGCACGTTCGCCTCTCAGCGCTAGGGATTCCCGGTTCGAATCCCCATCTGGGTGGAGTTTCCATGTTCTCCCTGTGTCTGCGTGGGTTCTCCGGTTTCCTCCCACAGTCCAAAAACATGGATCAAGTCAATTGAATTCTCAAAATTGCCTCATATAGAGTGTGTATGTGTGAGTGAGTGTGTGCCCAGCGATGGATTGGCACCCTGTCCTGGGTCTGCCCAGCGCCCGAGACGTTCTCCCCTGGATGGGCATGGGGAACCCCACCACGACCCTAATAGAGGATAAAGCGGGAGATAATGAATGAATGAATGTATTTTGGAAATATAGAGTGAGGGTAAGAGGGGGCAGAGATTGTCCTGTAGGCCAGAATCAGTGCCTTGTAAAGAACTCTGACTTAAATTAACAGCTGAGTAGCATGTTCAGTTAAGAAAGGTCTGATCTTCCTGATCATGTATAGAAAGAATCTGAAGGAATCGGCTGTTTTAGTGACCAGATCAGATAGTTTAAGATGTGAGTCAAATACGAAACCAAGGTTAAGGACCGAGTCGATTGGAAAAAATGTTAAGCCATCAATTTGGAAGGTCAGGTCATGGTGGATTGTGGGTTTAGCTGGAATTTTGAGAAGCTCTGTTTTTGATAAATTTAATTGGAGATGACGGGACTTCACCCAAACAGATATGTCAGTGAGCCAGGCAGATATCTGATTTGAGATTGTGGCATCTTCAGGAAAAGCAAATGAAGCTAAGTGTCATCAGCATAGCAGTGGTAAGAGAAACCATGTACCTAAATGATGGCGCCCAGTGATGTCATTTATGATGAAAAGAGGAGGGGACCAAGTACAGAGCCCTGAGGAACTGCAGTGAGTACTTGGTGGGAGTTATAAATGTCCCCGTTCCATGACACTTTGAAGGGCCTTTCTGTTAGATAGGTTTGAAACATTCAAGTATCATATCTGAGAAGCCCAGTTTGAATACAGTGGACAGGAAAATGTTATAGGGAAAGGTGTTGAATGTACAAAATAAAGTGCAAGCGACAGAGATACATATTAACTTTGACTGAAAGAACAAGAATTTAGCAGCAGTTTTTCGAGGTGATGAGTGAAGAGTATGTTTCTAAAACTAAAGCTAGACCAGACGCGATTTTATTTCTGTGGATCGAAAAGTAGTGCGTTGCACCAATTAGGAGAATACAGTCAATGTCACGGTCAGTCCCCTCTTCACAAAACCAGTGGTCCTCTATGTTCAAACAGGTCGTATGTCAATGCCAGGCAGAAAATATAGATCCACATTGGGGCACATGCCCATTCTCATTTCCATTCGCCCCATGAACTGAAACATTCTCACCTTAAACATCTTTCCTTTGCCAAGCGGATGACCATCCAATTGCCCCAGCACAACGTAGGACCGTTTCCTCTTCTAAATGAAAAGTGGAAGAAATTTGAATTAAAGCTATGCATTCTTGCTGAGATACACACTTGTAATGCCTGCAGTGTAACATGCTGGCACACAATGACTAGAGATAGGCTGTGCCAAACACAAATACAGTGTTTGTTAAAAAATAAAACATTTTGACATGTGGGACAGAAGCAGATATTAAGCAGCCAACTGTATTCCAAAAGAGCACATCCTCCAAGCCAAAAGTGCAACAGTAAGGTCAGATTAGCTTTCTCTGAACTTCTGAAAACAAGAAAGCATGCAGTTCTCTGGCTGGTTAAAGAGATGGTAAACTATTTAAAAAACGAGTGACAATAAACAAAACTTTCATGTCTTTGTGAATTTAATAAATTTTTAATACAATTAAAAAGCTATATGTGAAGTTTGGTGTTTGTCTAAGCACATCAAGACAGCTCAACAAACCTTTTTATAAACTTTCTACCACTAGAGTAGCTCTTGCTGTCACAATAACAAACCATAATTGTTACAGCCCACATTATGAAAATGATTTGAACTTTGCCTTAAATGTCACATTTGATATTTGTGTATGACTACAATGCTATCCATAATACTGTACAGCCCAACAAATTTAAAGCTCTACAGAATTATGGCAAATATGAAAAAAAGGGTAATGCATTCTCCACAATATGGATATGTTTGCTTTAAATATTCCTGGTCAAATTCCTGCTCAAATTTGCATCATGCATAATGCAGGGACAGAGATCTTAAAAAAGGTATGAATAACTGCAGGCAATATTTCTCTGGATGATCTAAAATTGCTTTAAAATGCATTATTCTGCACATCCTTTACCTTGGATTGTTGCAAAATTTTTATTTCACATTTTTCTTATGGGCGGCACGGTGGCTTAGTGGTTAGCACGTTTGCCTCTCAGCGCTAGGGATTCCCGGTTCGAATCCCCATCTGGGTGGAGTTTCCATGTTCTCCCCGTGTCTGCGTGGGTTTCCTTCGGGTTCTCCGGTTTCCTCCCACAGTCCAAAAACATGGAACAAGTTAATTGAATTCTCAAAATTGTCCCATATAGAGTGTGTCTGTGTGAGTGAGTGTGTGCCCAGCGATGGATTGGCGCCCTGTTCTGGGTCTATCTGCCCAGCGCCCGAGACGTTCTCCCCTGGATGGGCATGGGGAACCCCACCGCGACCCTAGTAGAGGATAAAGCGGAAGATAATGAATGAATGATTTTTTTTTATGGAAACTATTTGGCCTCCAAAAATTATGCTAAACTATAGATGTAAAATTTAATGTTATACTCCAATTATTATTATTTTTGGTGTCATAATCAATTAAAAGTGGCAATACCCCATAAAATATTTTATGATATTGCTGATAAAGTTCAGTTATTATAGCTGACAAATAAATTGAGGTTTCTCTGTGGGACATTCATTAATCTTAACGTGTCATTTTTGTTTATGCAGGTTGGATACTGGCAGATGGAGGCTTGTGTGTGTGTGTGTGTGTGTGTGTGTGTGTGTGTGTGTGTGTGTGTGTGTGCAACTACATATGCCACCTTAGATGCTTTAAATGATACTTATAACATAAATCCTTAAAATAATTTTAGAATTACTAAAAGCTGGTGTCGGATTTAAAACTGTTATATGTGCCAGAATAACATTAATATAGTATTTTCATTGGTTTAATTGGTTTAACTGGTCACAATGGATATTTATTCCTTTTATTCACACCTTTTATAAGATAAAGCTGTTTTTTGTCATAAATCAAAATCCATATTACTGACCTTATGGACAAACAGTTCAAAGATATTAAAGCTATAGTCTCAGACTCATTTCAAAAACTGCTGAGTGGATGTGTGCAACCCTGATAGATATATTCTTGCTTCTCTTGAATTAACATGTAGGGTTTTGCTAAAATTAATTAAACTTTTATCCCACTGCATTGGATTTCACAGCATTCATTTTTATTTTTTTTAATGTTAATACATGTTTGCAGTGCCCAAAACTAGTGAAACAAGAGAAATATGCCTTTTTTATTTAAAACAATAGAAAACAGCCAGGCAAAGCAAGTAAAATATCTTAAATAAAATATTTAAGAAAAAAAATCGTAAAATCATAAAATATTTTAAAACGCAGGAGTTAAAGTTTAATAAAAGTTTTTAACAAAACTAAATTACAGATTGCTGTGTCTTGAACAGTATTGGACAAGTAACTTAATGTTTGTATATGAATTAGAAGTTAGTAATTTGTGTGTGTGTGTGTGTGTGTGTGTGTGTGTGTGTGTGTGTGTGTGTGTGTGTGTGTGTGTCTGTCTGTCTGTCTGTCTGTTTTTCTGTCCTTCAAGTACATAAATAAGAGATTTGCATTAAACTTAAAATGGACAATGTTTCCTTTATAAGCTAGCATTTAACAATTTAAAAAATATATATTTTCATTTGTAACAAAATTATTTGCCCCAGTAAGGTTTTAAATGTGCATTAAATGCTTTAATTCATAACCAGACTGCCACTGTGTGAGAAGAATATTTTGCATTGACCCTTGCAGCAGGAGGGGAGCATTTGTCACTGCAAGGCGGCACATTGCTCCAGGGTGGCTGAATACTAATTCTGCCCATTGTTTCAGGGTGGCTGCCTTCCCAGTGCCTCTGAACAAAAGGCCTTTGCGTGGGTTTCTGATTCGACTTGTTTAATATTTACATTTGAATATTAGCCCTGCTCTATTTTGCCAATATCAAAGCATCACATTAAATGATAATTTCCTTTTTATTAAAATGGTTTTAAAACGGTATTTGATTACTTAGGTTATGTGGTACTTTCAAACTAATACTTGCAATTGCAAACATTAAAATTAAGACATGACCTACAGGCTAATATATATATATATATATATATATTTTAACTTTTACAATTAAATAACTGATTTACAAATGTAAGTATTCTGATGATATTCTGATAAAGTATATTGATGTTTTTAGCTAAGACTGATGTTTTAGGTTAGTTATATGAGTACACTTTATTGCTATCAGGTCTGTTTAAGCATTGAGTAAAGGTATATGTCAATGTATATGCATGAGTGAGTGTGACTTCAGTGAATATATTTAGTCATTTTTGGAACAATTCCTAAGCAGACAGTGTCACAGCATGTAGTAGCTCAGTAATTGGAGATACCATGTTGATGAAAATTCATTTTTTAAAGTCTACTTTCTAATCTCATAGCCACAGGAGAACCTCCAAGATGTGAGGGACTGCAGAGAAGAATATGAAGGATGAGTCCATATTTTTCCTTTTTCATATTTAACTTTTGTTTTTTTCTCCCACCTATTAGTCATTTCTAAATTGACATAATTATTTGTACTTGTGCTGTAATTAACTTTTTAATATTAAAAAATCTTGCCATATAAACATTAACACTTGTTAGTGCTCTTTATCTGAAGCTTTAAATAAGGATTCAGACATGACTTGTGTGGACCTCTGCAGTGAAATTCCCAACAACACATTTCCAATTTTTTAAAGAAAAAAAATATACTTTCTTTTCATTAAAAAAATTCTAAATATAGGTCTATAAATACAGTAGCATGTTTAAGGACATGAAATCTGCTGGTAAACCAAGTACAAATTGTTGGACACTTCTTACTTCCCAATAACTACCAATTCCTTTAGTTATTTCCCACAACTGGCATGAATTGTAAATTTTTAATAAATATTTCAATTATTTAAAAAAAATTGTATATATTGTATTATAATACTTTCGGCATCAATGTAAAGATGATAAGGTGAAAATTAAGTGTGAAATCTAAAGCTGAACTGTGATGTCAGCAAGAAAACAGCTGTGCCAAAAAACACATTTGAGCCTACTGCATTCTCCCCTCATCTGGAATCTGCTCCCCCTAGTTGAAATAGAGTCTGAACTCTTACGAACAGGCGTTCACACTTTATATGCTATATTGAAAAATGCCCATTGTGTTATGGTTCTAAGGAAAGTAGTGTGACACGACTCACCATTTTGCTTCAGGGTGGCCTCGGGGTTACAGGTCACATGTAATGACTTTAACATGCGTGTGTAGAGGTACAAAGGTGCACCAGTGGTGATCGACTTTACTACACCCTCAGTTATTTCACCAATGCTTAAAAACCCATGTTTGCATGTGTGTTTGTACAGTCAATATAATTACTTTTAGTATTTTATATTTAGGTGTTTATATTATTATTTTAAAATATATTTGTAATATTTGCCTATTGGTTAACACGTTCACCTCTCAGCGCTAGGGATTCCCGGTTTAAATCCCAATCTGGGTGGAGTTTCCATGTTCTCCCCGTGTCCGCGTGGGTTTCCTCCGGGTTCTCGGGTTTCCTCCCACAGTCCAAAAACATGGATCAAGGGCAATTGACTTCTCCAAACTGCCCCATATAGAGTGTGTTTGTGTGTGTGTCTGTGTGAGTTTTTCATATTTGTCATTTTTTACTGGACCATGCAACAGTTGAATGTAAGTCGTTTTATTAGCATTTTATGTCTTTTTATGTTGTTTCATGTTGTTTTATGTGTCATATATAGATGCTGTATTTTCTATGCTAAATCAATCTTTTCTAGACTTAGCATCTCTATGAGGTTTGAGGGATGCATGTGCAATCTACATAGCATGACACAAATGTAATATGTATGTGCATAGATTTTTCTTTAAAATTCAAAGCTAAAAAATGTTTTTGACTTATTTTTTATCAGGATTTAAAAGTTAATTCATGTCTAAAATATGTGTAATCAGCTATTGAAATTATGAAAATATTGAAATATTGAAGGCGGCACGGTAGCTTAGTGGTTAGCAGGTTCGCCTCTCAGCACTAGGCATTCCTGGTTCGAATCCCCATCTGGGAGGAGTTTCCATGTTCTCCCCATGTCTGCGTGGGTTTCCTCCGGGTTCTCCGGTTTCCTCCCACAATCCAAAAACATGGATCAAGTCAATTGAGTTATCCAAATTGCCCCATATAGAGTGTGTATGCGTGCATGTCTGGGTGAGTGAGTGTGTCCCCAGCGATAGATTGGCACCCTGTCCTGGGTGTATCTGCCCAGCGCCCGAAACGTTCTCCCCTGGATGGGCATGGGGAACCCCACCACGACCCTAATAGAGGATAAAGCGGAAGATAATGAATGAATGAATGAATGAATGAATGAAATATTTAAAGTATGTCTTACTTCAGGGTATAAATAATTCTATTTACTATTGCATAGACTTAAACATGACCTGTCCTGGGTGTATCTGACCAGCGCCCAAGACATTCTCCCCTGGATGGGCATGGGGACACCCCCTGCGACCCTAATAAAGGATAAAGCAGAAGATAATGGATCGATGGATGGATGGATGGTCTTAAACAATTCAGTTGCACATAAATCCATTGAACTCTGCATTAGTTTTAGGGATTGCATTGAGTTCTGCTAAAGCCTTATTTTCCTGTACCTCACTCAGTTATGAGCAGTTTGTTTATATCATGACGCATTATCTCTAAACTGTTTACAGAATATGTATTATATAAACATTCTAGTGGTTTAAATTTAAAATATTTAACCAATGAATGTGATTTAAATAATTGTCTATGTAGAGGTAGTTTAATTTGCACTTGCCATCTGAAACCACTACAGCATTTTTAATTTGCTTTTATTTAAATAAATTTGTCAGAATTACTGTCTTGTTCCCAGAAACAGAGCTTAATAAGACAATAGCATATAATGGTTTAAATTCAAGGTTCATTACCTTGTGCAAGACTCAATTCAACCAAATGTGCTTGGGTGGCCAATCTCTCAAAATCTGTGAGTTTACTAGTTATGCACACACAAATATGTAGACTTTACAAATGCCTTTAAAAACAATACAGAAATATGTGGTTTTAAACATCATGTCATCAGAAGGATTAATATAATTACGAGTTATTCAAAATAAAATAAGCTCAATTTCTTAGTTTTGGTATTTTGATAAATTGGGTATGTTTATTTGTTGCGTTGTTTTAAATGTTAATAAATATTTAAAATAATAAATGAATGTTTATAATTACTATTGAATGAATAGGTTTTAGGTTTCATTTTTTTAAAGGCAATCAAAAACAAAATATACTTTGTTAGGATCTTTGTTATTATATAAATAAACTAATTATTTAGATAATTTAGAGTCCAGTGTTTGTTTAAAATCAACATATTCTTAAGTGCTTCATTAAGACAAATTAATAATTCAACCAAGAACTAAACTTGAAACATTTTTGATTTTAAAGTCTAATGAGGCTATTGCTTTTTTAAATTAAACTATAAATTATGTTACCATGGATGTTGTAGGAATAGTATTTATTTTAAGCATTCTGATTTTTAATTATCTCTGCATTGACAGAGCTGAAGCTTGTCTAACAAGCTTAATATTAATTTAATCAAAATGATTATGAATTCATTCCAGTACACGTGCCCATGGGAATAGTCAGATTCCTTTTCTATTTCAACTTGACAGATAGACTTGTAAAAACCCACAAAATGTTCACTGAAAGTGTAGCTTGACTACTGAGCAATAAATTTCACACCTTACAAAAGCAGTTTTTTATTGGAACCTATGATCTATATCGGAAGGCAATGTAATTTGATATCATTTGGTTTATCCAGATATCCAGAGAAACCAGAGCCTGGTGGTGTTTTCAGTCTGGTGTGTCATTCCAAGCATGACTGATTTCTCTGTTAAAAGAGGACAAGTAAAACATTGTTTGAATGAAGATCGAGATCTGTGGTCTGAGCGAGTGAGTGTTTTGTTGTAATGGCTGTATGTTGGGACAGCAGACTCTGCTCAGAAAGATTTATCACTTCAGGTCTTTGCTTGTGTATTTACAGTCTCATGACCCGAGCACAGCACCCATGGTTCAAGAAAAGGGCCTCTTATCATGATCCACACAGATGCTTAAAACATTCTTTAAAATTACAGTGGTAAAAACAGACCCATGTAGCAAACCTAAACTTTAAATTAGTTTTTATGATAGTCTTAAACTGTATTATCTACAGCATTAGCAACAGTTTCACAGTGTATTTTCTAGACATTATATTAGAATAATCTACAAATTAAGGCAAACTCAAAAAAGGTTAAAGCTTGACAATTCCGGCATCATCAGACATAGTGTTTACTGTGACACAGTAATCCTCTAAAATACACACACTTTAACAAAGCTATCATGTGGTGGGATTTAGCTTAATGCCAGCTTACATCTCTTTCACTCTAAATGATGAAGTCTGTTGATGTTCCGTTAAAGGGATTTGACTTGTGAAGCCCATCACACCAGAGAAGGGAGAGATGAAGTGAGCCTTAAATAAAACAACAGATGCCTGTTTATTTAGTTAGCCCTGAGGACAGCTTGACTGGTGAGTGAATCAACACCAGTGCCATTTTCATTGAAGCAAATGGCGCATGTCATGGGTGGAGCAAACAAGAATATGGCTGAGAGGGTTTTTAATCAAGAGACAATGCTGTACCATTTTTTGCTAACCCGCTTTTTATTCATGCTGGGCTGATGTCTATGCACTTTGCATGTGAAAGGCTTAGAAAGAAAACTTTTTTACAGTGTTTGTGAGCATGTACGATTGTATGTTTTAAAAAGAGAGCCTCTCAGCCCTAACCCAAAATGCTGCTGCATTCATGGCCTATTCATTTCCTTTTTCTCCCTCCTTTATCCTGGTCCTGATGGCGCTTAAGCAAATGTCTATGGTGAATAGCGTTTAACTTCAAAACAGGCGTCACTGGGAATAATGCCGTCCTGGACCCCCTCCCTACCCCATTCCCCCTTCCCCCCAAAAAAGAAATCGAGAGCATTGAGAGAAATCTCTGTTTTATGAGCCATTCAAATTTTTATTCATCCCTCTAGTGAACCAAGTTTTGGTCAGGGGTCGATATGCTTTAAATAACCCCCCCTTTTCTCATTCCAGCACTCCATCTATCACCATTTATCTTTGTTCTGGGTTTTAATGGACTGCATACTGTTTAAAGCAAGGCAAAGTGTATGTGAGCACTTTCTCACATATATATATATATATATATATATATATATATATATATATATATATATATATATATGAGAGAGGGTGTCTGTGTGTGTGTGTGTGTGTGTGCACGAGTTATATATGTGAACATATACCAATTCCTCTCAATTCTTTACTCTTGTAAAAAAAAAAAATCTTAGCCCTGCTTTTTAACAAACACACCCTTCAACCCCTGTCCCCCTCCCTTAACCTTGTCATCGCTGTCTACTGCCAAACAAGCCCACAGATTTGGAGCAAGCTCAAATCCCATGCTGTGTTACTTCTGACCTCAAGCTCAACTTTGACCACTGACCTGCTGAGGTATCCATCATGACAGGAGGCTGGTTAACAACAAAATAGTGCCTGGTTCCAGGGGAGCAGCCTAAAAACTAAAGCACATCACAGAGAGAAGATGACGTCTTTATGTCATCTCTCTATTCTCTTTCTTTTTACCCTAAAGCTTTTGTTTTGGTACTGCGTAGGGTGTTGTCCTTTTCTTCGTACCCTCCTTTTCCTCCCTTCTACTCTCTCCTGCTTAGTTGTGCACGGCAGGTATGGTGAGAGCAGCTCGGAATTGTGGGAGCTCGTCGAAGGACGCCGAAAACGAACTGAAGGCCTTCTCAGCGGAGACTAATCAGATGCAAATGAGATGCGCAAACCAAGAGAAAGGGGAGCCCTGGTCTCAGCGGCTGATTGACAGCGCGAAGAGAGAGAAGAGCCCCTCCCACAGACATCAGTCGCTATGTTTCTGTTTCTGTTTCAGCTTCGGTAACGAAAATTGTCCCCATTTATCCGAACTATTCCTATTGTTCTCAGCCAGTCGTTGCCAATTCCAGTAAGGCAGACATCGTAGCGTGGAGTCAAGACATTTAGCCCACTGTATTTCTATTTTTTTCTTAAGAAGTCAAGAGGATTACACTAAAGTAACGTGAAATAAAAC
>JAFMOD010000880.1:760831-800831 GCA_019802435.1 Corydoras maculifer | reverse complement strand
ATTTGTAGGTGCTAAGTAGTCTCTCCTCTTCTTCTGAGGTGAGAATAATAGTATTTAGAATTTACAGCTTACTGCAAACTGGTGATTGTAATATGGTGTATATGTATTAAATTAGACGGGGACTTTACAAACTGCATTCAATTCATATGATCTGGCCACGTACCGGCGAACGTTAGGTATAATTTAAAAAAATATTAATCATTAAAATGTATGGGATTGGGTCAGGAAAAGGTAACTATTAAAACGTGAGTTTTCATTGTTTTTGCCTCAAATGTTGTTAGTAGCTTTTCAAACAACTGAGCAGCAGCCTCTCAATGCGTGATGAACTGCGAAAGAGCAACTGCGACAGAAAAAAACAGTTTCGATTTCCCTTTATTCATTCATTTGTTCTAAAAACAAATATTTAATATATAATATATATAATATATAATTAACAAAAACTTAATATAATTTAAGTAATACATTTTACCAGAAATATCTGTATATTAACTTATTATCTACACAATTAGATATATATATATATATATATATATATATATATATATATATATATATATATATATATATATATTGTTTGAGTTTGTATTTTAGTTATCAAATCAACAAAATATAAAAAGAAAATATGAGTACTTAATACCTATATTTAGCATTAGCAATATAACATCAAATCGTAATCTAAATCGAAACCCTTTTATAGCAGACAAGCCATTTATAAAGGTGTGATGAATATCCAACTGAACAACTGCCTTTTCCTGACCCATGTACAGAATTAATCAATTACAATAAGGATACAAAGAACAAAAGCTGACAGGGTGAGATTGGGTGAGGGGTAACATTGGCAAGACTAGTGTGGAAGCAGGTGCCAGCAGAGAAGATAATAAACACAATACACACAACAAGATGGCTACTTACTCCAACTAATATATTTTGGCCATGGCTGGATCACTGGTCTAACGATGCTGTATGGTTTCCATGTTGGCAGACCATCACATTTGTTTTTATTAATCTATTAATATTTCTTGTTTCACTTTCTTATTATAACTATTTAAATCCAATGATTTGGTCTTCTTTTAATGCACTTATTTAATATTTGTGAACTTTGAATTCCACACCTTTCTTTATCTTATTCTTTTTCTTGATTTTTTCTTCTCTCTCACTCATCAGTGGATCCTAATCAGCAACAGATGGACACTGTGTCGAAATTGTCCAAAAGGCTTGGAGAACGCGGGGAGCTGTCAGGCCTGTGGAGAGACTGGAATTCTTCAGCAATAAAACAGGGATTTATTGCCTCTCTACCACAGTCCTAGGCCTAGCTCTGATAAAATGTTCTCTTTCTGATAGAGGAAGAGCACTGTCCATTACGCTTAACCCTCTACACTACCAGCCTAACAACATGCTGCCATCAGAAAACGAAAGCCTTCACATCCCCTACTGAGCCAAATGAACCTGCTAAAATAGCTGCTTTCCACAATAGGCTGGGTAATTGAAACCAGAATGTGGAGGACTTGATAAATAGCCTGACCCCAAGGAATGCTCAAGTCATAAATTTTAAGTGCATTTGACTTTTTTTAGTAAATGCATGAATGTGTGCTAGTTTGTGTGCATATATGTGCACGTGGGTAGGTACAGGATTGTGTTTTAAAATGAATTTCAGAGACTTTTGGTCTTGCTTTGGTCCAGAAAAACAACATTGTCACTATTAAAACAGTTTTGAAAACCCTATTCAGCTTTAAATTAATCGATTAAACATTTATAGATTTCAACTTTTTTGACTAATAAAGGTGGATTTTATTGTATTAAATTATGTTTTGGGTGTTTGGTGATCCTCAGCACTGCTGCTGTTGTAGTGATATATTAGGGTGTGTTGCAGATCAGACACAGAAGTGCTGCTGGAGTTTTTAAACACTTACTGTGTACACATCTACCATATTCCACCACCTTGCTTTTATACAACAGTAGCTTATTTTTTGCTACGAAGTTTACATTAAATATCCTTTAATTATTTATTAATACCCATAGCACATGACCTATAGGATGCAGGTGACTGGGAAAATTTAATTGATTATTCTTAGTCTGGCAATGTCACTCAAGGTTTTTGAATATTTCAGCAGCACTACTGCATCTTATTCACTTATACATGTGGAAGACACTGGTACGGTGGCTTAGTGGTTAGCACATTTGCCTCTCTGCATAGGGGATACAAGTTCGAATCCCGATCTGCGTAGAGTTTAAACCTTTTCCCTGTGTCCGTGTAGGTTTACTCCAGGTTCTTCTGTTTCCTCCCACAGTCCAATAAATTATGAATTCAATTTTATATATATGTGCAACAATGTTCCTGTTTTTTTTAACATTCACAATGTTTGGGAAAAATAAATCTATTTCAGCTTTTCATCTATTCCCAACCATAATCCTTAAAAACTTAAACCATAAAACTTAAACCTTGGGATCAAGGTCTTTTCTTGCTGTTATTTCACACACGATCTTGTTGAGAAAGAAAGTAAAATCAGGTATGGGTATTTTTCTAGCGATTTGCACTTTTACAGCACACAGCTGTGAAATCATGTGTTCTTGCCAGTGCCAGCTGCAAGGTGCTTGCCATTTGTCTGATGATTTCACAGTTGGCTTTGATTAGCCAAACTTCCTAAATATCATTGACTCCTTAGAGTCTTGTTTCAACCATGGCTGTTTGTTTCTTCCTGTTATTTTGTGTCAAACACATGATAAAAATTTCATTAACTGAGCCTACATGCTCACTTGCAGGACGGTTTGCAGCTTGCTTTCTCTATCAGCTGCTCCACTTATATACGTATGAGCTTGCAAACTGACTTAATACCATGGTGCAGGCAGTGTAATGTTTTAGAACAATGCTTTAGTTCAAACATACACATCACCAAATGCACATGTTGTAAGAATGCAAATGCTATGTCACTCTAGGCTTGGTAGATACTAGGCTTGAGGTACTCCTCCGTAGATACCCCTCTTTATATAACTTGGCTTTAAATCTCTTATATGTGCAATAATTCATAGAGGGGAAATAGTCCAGACACTGATTGTGCATACATGAAACATGTTCTTTAAGCAAACTCTAGATAGCTTGGCGTCTTATCTACGTACTTCACAACAATAATATATGATATATTCTATGTAATCTTAAAATGAGTATGAGTTTGGAAGGCTACTTCACAAAATATTTGAATAGTACATTGTTTCTTACTAACCACTGTTATAAAGTTGCAACTCAGTGTGGTTTATTCCTTAATACATATTATTTAAAAAAATCCCTATAGAAATACCCTACAAAATGCTGCTTAAAATGATACACACGCTACATTAGAGAGCTTTGAGCAGCTTAATTTTTAAACTCTGTACTCAAAAATGGACTTGTTTTAATGTATGTGGATATATGTGTTTAGTTTTAATATTGAATATTTTGATAGTGTATTATTAGATGATTATTAGTAGTAAGTGATTACATCATACACACCCTATAACTATAAATCTGCTGTGCCGATACTAAGTATGTATCTCAGAGATGCAATCAGATCATAACATTTCATTCATTCATTCATTCATTCATTCATTCATTATCTTCCGCTTTATCCTATATTAGGGTCGCGGTGGGGTTCTCCATGCCCATTCGGGGAGAACGTTTCGGGCGCTGATCATAACATTTCATTACCCTAAAATCAGCTTAAGCACGTTGCACTCTGTGTGATAAGGAATCTTATTTCATCTTAACTTAGATAAGTTAGATAAGATAATAAACAGGGCATAGTGCTGTGGTACATTTAGTAGTCTTATAACAAGATGACTCTGAATTTTATTTACTGAGAAGAAGGTCTGCCTTTCTGTGCATAATGTATGTTTTTCTTGTGGTTTTGTGGGTTTCCTCACAAAGCATCTGTTTCTTCCCACTGTCCAACAATCTAACACGTGTGTTAAAAAAAACTCAGGCACTAAATGCATTCATTCATTCATTATCTCCCGCTTATCCTCTATTAGGGTCGCGGTGGGGTTCACCATGCCCATCCATGGGAGAACGTCTTGGGCGCTGGGCAGATACACCCAGGACAGGGCGCCAATCCATCACTGGGCACACACTCACTCACACAGACACACTCTATAGGGGGCAATTTGGAGAATTCAATTGACTTGATCCATGTTTTTGGACTGTGGGAGAAAACCGGAGAACCCGGAGGAAACCCACGCAGACACGGGGAGAACATGGAATCTCCACCCAGATGGGGATTCGAACCGGGAATCCCTAGCGCTGAGAGGCGAACGTGCTAACCACTAAGCCACCGTGCCGCCCCCAGACACTAAATTGACTCCTGAATTTGAATTTGTTAATATGAATATCTGTAGGTCTGTAGGTCTTATAATTGAACATTTTACCTCTTCACCCTTTAGTAATTTAAAAAATGAATGACTAAATTATTATAAATAATAATAAATATATATAATATAATATAATATATATAAATATATGGATTAATGTTCTATAAATATGGAGTATGCATGTCCTCCCTATGCCTCTAAGAAGTTTTCCTTCCACAATCCAAAGGTGCTGGTGGCTAAATTAGAGATACTATTCTGCCTGGGTCTCTAGGACAGTATTATTTGAAACCCTTTATGGTAGGAAAATGAGATTTAAATCATTCAGGTGTTAAACTCTCCATTAAATAAATAAAATAAATAAAGTATATTAAATATGTACCTGCAAATCATGTTTTTTATAGTTCACACTATTAACACTCAGATATACCAAAAGAATTAGGTATTCTGTTAGGTATACATACATATAAATACATGTAAATATTATTTCCTTTCCAGCCTCTCTTAAACAACAACACCAAAGAGAGATAAAGCTAAGCTGCATGGAAAAAGTGCGGAGCATTATGCTTATGTGCTTCAGATTGGTAATGCAACTTACTGCCGATGGAGACAGAAAAATGCTAATGAGTAGTGCCTACGTTGACTAGGAGTCATAACTTGTATATTGTATATTGAAGTCTCATAAATCCACTAATAACCATAATGCCAGTCAATCGAGTTGGTGGTTCTCACACTATGCAACAACTTGCTGTGGAGAGTTTTAATGGATCTAATGGATCCACCTCATGAAGGACATCAACCCACCGATCACCTATTGGTATCTGGCCCTTCAACATTTATAGTTTTATGTAGTCTTCAATCCAGAGCACAGATGGTCATGACCAAGTCTGTCGCAAACCTAATAAGGCTGGGTCTTGAACTGGCGGTGTGTAAAATAGAGAGCAAGTGTGTGACTGAAAGTGGTTTGTAAATGGGGGGTGGAGTCAGGAAACCAGATAAGGTAATGAGGCACATCTGAAAGTTGACTGTGCAAGTAAGTGTCACTTCTTTTTGTTTGCAGTGAGCAGTAAAGATAAGGAGCATAAATGGAAGAAAGAGACAGTTCAAACTGTGTTGCTGTGTTTGCCTGTATATGTGTGTTTGTGTGTGAGAGAGAAAAGACGATATGCTGGTTATTGTTGCAATAAAGCCATTTTGATCTCAGATACTGCATGCCTTTACTGTAAAATCTGTCAAATTACAATTTGCCAAAATGTGCCATACTCAGATAAATTACTTGTCTTTGGCCTATAACAGCATAATATTAATTGCTCACTGCTCAGCATATGCTTTGGTCATAGGGATGTGAATTTCAGTGACAATTCTTTGTTTAGTATATTATACAATATTTCAATTTTATCATTAAGCTACTGGAGTATATATCCTATAGCAGACCATAATTGTTCTTTTCTTTCTCAAAGACTGCATTGAAAAAAACTATTTATTATTCATTTATTCATTATCTTCCGCTTTATCCTCTATTAGGGTTGGGGTGGGGTTCCCCATGCCCATCCAGGGGAGAACGTCTCGGGCGCTGGGCAGATACACCCAGGACAGGGCGCCAATCTATCACTGGGCACACACTCACTCACACAAACACACTCTATAGGGGGCAATTTGAAGAACTCACTTGACTTGATCCATGTTCTTGGACTGTGGGAGGAAACCGGAGAACCCGGAGGAAACCCACGCGGACACGGGGAGAACATGGAAACTCCACCCAGATGGGGATTCGAATCGGGAATCCCTAGTGCTGAGAGGCAACGTGCTAACCACTAAGCCACCGTGCCGCGCACTATTTATTATTATACATGAAAAAAAATGCATAAACATCATGAAGAAAAAATGTTGCTGAAACATGTTGCTAAAAATGTTATTGTTACTGATCATTCCAGACATTTTTCTCTTTTTTTTTCTAACAGTAACACTAATAAGTAACAGTAAACAACTAACAGTAATGCACAACTAAGTTACTTGATTAACGCACTTCCACTTGAGGTGTGAAATCGACAACGTGACTCTGGAACCTGACAAGGTGAGAGCGCACCACCCTGACACACATTCACATACAGTGAAAGAAAGTAGAGAGAGAGAGAGACAGAGAGATGGAGAGATCTATATTTACCGGTGCAAACTGTTAAGTGGATCTTGATGTGCAAATACACAGCTGGATTAATTCGCATCATTAGCGTGCTGGCGAACCGTGGTCTATGTGTTTTCTCTTTCTCTCTTCCTCTCTCACTCTTTCTTGCTCTCTCTCGCTTTCTCTCTCTCTCCTACACCCACACACCCACCCACCCACCCCCTACACACACACAGAATGAGTTAGTTTGAGGCCTAAGTCTGCATACCAATTGCAAAAAGTATATATTTAATGGTGAAAATTAGACGCATTAATCCAAAGAAGCATAAAATCTAGCGGCCTTAGTATAAGCAAATCAAGGAAACTAATGTTACATGTTAAACAATGTTAATAAGACTAGATGGGACCTCGGGATTCCAAAAACCTTGTGGGAATTCCTTTTGCAACAGTGTCAAATATATACAGTTTGATTAAAATAACAAAAGGTAATATGTTCAGAAAAGGAGATTTTAAACAACACTTTAGATAAAAACATTCATTCAAACAGGTAGTATACAGACAGGCACATTTGTTGGCAGATTGCAAAATGGTGTTTCACATAGTTGCTCATTCATTAGAATATAACAGCAGGAAACCAATTTATATGTAGTTGCTAATAAAAGGCATGACTTAAGTGAACAAATGAGCACTGAAAGAGGATCAATTATCAGTGGAAAACCATCACCAGATCCTGCCACATGATGCTTATGGGACAATCTAAATTTGGTGCTAGTAGCATAAATCACAGTATACCTTTTTGTCAGAGGTCAACAGTTCAGTGATTATAAAGTGGGAATGTGTTCTTGGCACAGTCAGTGTTGTCTGAAACCTGTGAATATATATTTAGAAAGTAGGGCTTACCTAAGCTTAATAACCTAAAAATATATTTTATTGCACTTAGGACTCCCAGAAGGCTAGGAAATCTTGCTTTAAATATAAAACAATATAACAATGCTCGTCTGACATAGGGTAAATGATTCACAGTATAAATTTAGGATGCAGGTTTTGTAAGTAAATTGCATTACATTTGTTCATTTGTTTAGCAGATGCTTCTATCCAAAGCAACTTACAAGTATCCCAACTAAAACACAGGGTTGGCCATGATGCAGCAATGATGGCAATGAAGGGTCTTGCTCAAGGAATCACATTGGTAACTTTATTGGACATGGAATTTGAACCTACAAGCATTAGAATGAAGCACAGCACCCTAACAACTGACCCACCATGCCCACCCAAAAGCATTCCTAATATATGAACAATTATTTAATCAATAGAAATGGAGAGGGACAGACTTCCCAAACTGCTGTTTAAACATGTCATGTCATCATACATGAACAGCTATAAACAACTTGACTACACAATTCAATTTCAGATTTAGCTGACATTGCAAAGTTAATACTTTGTATATTACTAATTAATACTTTAATCTGTCAATTTTGAATAAGTCAAAGTACCTTATTAAAATTTTAAGGAGCTACAAGATTACTATAAAGGATTTTGACTTGTAAATTTTAGAATATGCTTAAATATGAAGTAACAAAGTGCATAGTTTAGTTTTTGTTTTTTTGTACCTACCACCACAGGTATCAGAATTTCTTTACCAACACATTTGAGCTCACATACATGTATTTATTATAGCAAAATTGATTATAACCAAAGCAGGAACCAGATAATATTTAATTGTACAACTGGACCTCAATTTGAAAGAGACTTAAAAGTAGTTAACACATTGACATAAATTCATTACTTGCTATGCCATGTGTTTTGTATTTAATTTAATTTATGTGGTGTGTAAAATGGACGGATTGTTAGATTAGATAGATAGATGGATGGATAGATAAATAGAAAGATAAGTTTAAGCCCATTTTATGTAGCATATTTAACTTTTTTTCCCTAATCTTAGGCTATCATTGCGATGATTAAGTTTACTTTTCTAGACTGCGTCTTTTATGTTGAGCATTACCCATTAATACGCAAATGAATGGTCATGTATGTTTGTGCTGCACTGTCAGCAGAATTCGGGACTTTCTGCTCTTAGCTTGCAGCTGTGACGCCATTTCAAAAGCTGTGCTAACTATACAAACTCATTTCATACCCTCATAACGCTGAGCTATTATAATTAAATATGCTAGCAGCCTGTTTATTTTCATGCTGATTCGTTTCTGTAGAATTCTGACAAAGACTAAATGTGTATAGTTCAGTTTACAGTGCCTTTAAAAAACGAGAGAATGAGAGCAAGAAAGAGAGCTGTATGTAATTCAACTGCACCTCTCGTATAATTTTTCACACGATTGATGCGCTTTGAAACTATTCTAGTCATTGACAATTTTAGAAATTCAACTTACGTAAATACACATACATGGTATATTTAACGCATAATAAATGAGTAAATAAATAAGTAAATAAATATGTGGTTTCTGTAAAACCAAAGTAAAGTAAGAATGTGAAGCATAGTGTCACTGAGAAGAAGAAAAAACAACGTCAAGCTGTCGCGTTGAAGGGAGAGAGAGAGAGAGAGAGAGAGAGAGAGAGAGAGAGCTTTTGGCGCTCATCCGCTGGCCCGCTCGGCCCACTGGCTGTTATTATGAAGAAGAGCGAGCAGGTGCTCATTAAAGAGCGACCCGTGTGGATCGGATCTCAGCACGGTGAGCGTGGTCACTGTGCGATGACCTTGAGAGAGAAAAAGAATATAAACTCAGGTGCAGACGATGAAACCAACTATTTTAGATCTGAATCAGAGGACACTAGGTGTTCATACTTTCAGTCGTTTATTTTCTAAGCCGCTTGTTTTACACTAATGAAGCAGGGACTGAAGCCTCTTCCACTGAACAGACCCTGTTTAGGTTAGCTGTCCATCGCAGGACACACACTAAACGACAATTGAATGAATTGAAGAATTTGGAGTCACTTGAGGAAACTCACGACAGCATTTGGAGAACATACAAAATTCACACTCAGAAGTATAATCCTATTTACTGTGATGCGATACCGCTGCACCACCATGCTTGCCATGGGAGCCTTTTGTATGATATTCATTTAAGATTATTGTTTAGAAAAAAGCCTGGTTTCTTTTATCATAATGCAGGATGCACATAATACATAGCTCCAATAAACACAGTTATCGTACAGATGTTAGTACAGGCCAGTTAACTGACTTTATAAAAGGAGTTACATATTATAAAAAACAGTAAGTCCAAAAAGGCTTTATAGAAATGTTATGCATAACATAACAACAGGTTTGGAACATAAATGTTAGAATATCATTTGAGCCTGTGATCCAGCACATTCAGCGCCAGTATTTAAATATGTATTCCACTTTTTTAAAGCCATGAAGTAACATTATAGAATTAATACTACTGTTTATATGTTTTTTTTGCCCAATAGTCATTTTAATTTCTGAAGCCCCTTTTGTGTTTTTAAAGAAGTGTCATTTAAGACATATAAGAAGTAAATATGTCATTTCCTATCTCAGGCAATTTTTATAATAAATGGACCAACAACAGCTTGCATGATGTCTCCTGACACCGGGATATTGCGCCATGGTTTCATTGATTACCACCCGTATGAAATAATGCAATTACAAACACCAATAAGGAGCTGCTCGGGGAATCATTAAGTGATGACAGTGACAAACGACAGAGCGGAAAATTGCTCACAACTCTTACAGGGGTTTGCAGGTCTTGCGGGTCTTGCATGTGACAAAGGATACAGATGACATCCTAAAAGGCCGTAGATGCGGCGACTTGGTCGAGAGATTCTTAAAGCACAGTCTTTGCAACGCAGACATATCCTGAACAGCTTTTTGTCTACTCTCAAGATATAATCGAACTCAAAGGACGCGAGGACTCAGATTTCGGCTGGGTTGTTTCGAGAATAATGTCTTATTCAACCATTTATGCCGTATAATATACTACTGTTCAAACGGATTGTTTATCTAATATAGGGTATATAGAGCAAAAATTTAAATCTACCAAAAGATTCGGGTAATATGTCTAAGGTCAGCATATACAACAAAGCCTGCAGGCAAGCAAATCTGCGAAATTTAATGACTATAGCAAATTCATGTACAGTTTGTTTGGATCCTCACATAGATCACCTATAACGTCGACTGAATCTGAAAAATCAAGAATGACTTTTTTTGCTCGTTAAACCGGGAACACCTTTCTGAAAAGAATAACGCGCTTTAGCATATGCTTTTTAATAACGAGATGATACAAATACAGGATATTCCGGGTTTTTTGGATATCATAACTATGTATTTTAGAAGCTACATTATTTTACATTTTTTAAATGCTTGAGTTTTATTGCTAAATTTATCGCATCATTATTCTATTACATGTGCTGCCGAATTTGAATTGGTCTACTGTTTAAAACGAAAAAGTGCGTGATATGTGGACACTGCATAGAGACCAAAACAAACAGTAACATAACTGGACAAATGTATTAACAGTCTGTCCTTTATAAATCTACGTGTATAAGTTTTCTGAAGCTAAATTCGACAAAGTATAATTTCTCCGCTTTAATTTGAACACAGTGAATTTACAGGACTAATCACACCACTGTTTGCGATTTCTGTGAAACTGTTTGACTAGTTATCAAATGCTATCATTTTTTTCAGTCCTGTCGTCATGCATATTGTTGTAAGGTTAAATTAACAGAAAATTAAAGCTGATCAGTTTCCTTATAGCTACAAGAAAACAACACCAATTAGGCTACATGACATTAGTTAACAATATTTATTTATTTTTATTATTATTATTATTATTATTATTATTATTATTATTATTATTAATAATTTATTTATTTATTTTATATATATATAAAGTCCATTTCTGTTTCAGACATGGTAAATGTTGTATCAGTAAATATTGCATTTAATCACATATATGCTTTTTCTGTTACAACGTTGAACAAATCAAATGTCATGTGCGTATTATAATAATTTTTTTTTTTCTTTTTACAGAGAAACTGGTTGAAGATATTGTTGTTCTTGTTTATTTTCATGGTATAAATCTTTAGTGTTTTTCTTCAGTAACGTGTTGTATATGACGTATAATTTGTGGCTTCTATCATATCATGTCATGTCATGTCATATCATATCACATCATATCATTATATTTAGAATCATATCATTACTATTACTATTACTATTATTATTATTATTATTAATAATAATAATAATAACAATACTAATAATGATATAATAACAATAATAATAATAATAATAATAATAATAATAATAATAATAATAATATTATTATTATTATTAATAATAATAATAATAATAATAATAATAATAATAATAATAATAATAATAATAAAAATAATACTTTCAACTAATATTATTATTATTATTATTATTATTATTATTGTTTGGACTAGTCAGTTAGGCGTGAGGTTTTAAACATAGCCATCATAATAGTTGTTACATGGAATGAGAAAGCAATTGAGGATGTGAGAATGACTGTGTTAAAAGCAGTTGCCTATGCTGACATATTTGTTCAGATAAAAGGCTGAACGTGTTTCACTGAAGGACAGTTTTTCAGCTCCCCTAAAGAGGGCAGTCAAACATGGGATTTCTCTGTTCTCTCCGGCGCGGTCAGCAGGGACTTACTCTGAAATTATATGTCGAACGGCTTTAAACTACATTAAATGTCCGGTTTATCAGAACTAAATTTAAAACGATACTAAAACAAGCGACTGGATGTTCTATTGGAGGTTATTAGGAGCCAGAATTAGTTTTGAAACAGTTGTCAACGACGTCACGAAAAAAATTCACAGTATTTGATAATATTTACAAATCCATATTTCTGAAGCTGAAGTAGAAAATGAATTGTATCTGATAAAGAAGATATAGCGACCATGCTAACGTTACTGCTGTCGCACAGTGTAAATGCACACCCAAGGCCATTCAATGCGTGTAGATTGTAGGATGAGAGCTTAAATTCCCACTTAACTTCTTTCTGGCTGTTTTAGCTCTGTGACATTTTATGCCAAACGGGATTCATAACCATTTTTCAGTACACAATGCTCATCCACCACTGTCTCACCCTATCACCAGCTAGTTCTTGGATGACTTTATATGCCACATTTGTTACATTTTAGCTGGTAGGAAGGTGCAGCAAGCCACTTCAAGGTCAGCTTCTTATACAGTTGGTGATATTTAACAACCATTTTAAGGTATATCTTTTTTTTTTTATATATTTTTCTCACAGTCAAATTGCCTTTGTTAATTAAGAGTTCTGGCCCACACATTTTCATACCTATATGCAAGTATAAATACAGACAAGTCACATTTTTGACCCAAAGGCTTAATAGAGTTATCCTGTTACATAAGTGGTATACTTTTTTTTTATCAAGCATATTGTTAAAAGGGTTAATCATATTAAATTTCAATTAAAGGCTCAATTCTATAATTCTAGAAAAAATATCTGTAGTAAAATTTTAAATCTTATACTCATCTTTTGTTTCAATTATGTTGCTAGCCACAGACACGCACAGACACACACAGACACACACACACACACACACACACACACACACACACACACACACACACACACAATTAATTTGACAATATGCACATGAATTCATGAATTTCAAAACATTGCAGGGGACCCCAACAAATACAATTCCAACTGCAAAATTTGTTTCATAATAATTCAGGAAAAGAGAGATCTCAGCTAATAATGTCAGCCGATGAGTATTTTCCCTGATTCTGAGGTTTTGATTGAAGTGAACTCAATGAAACCATTTCATGAACATTCAGTGTACATCCAAGTTGTTTTGTAGCAGATGAACAGGACTAGTAAATAATTAATTAAACCATTTACTGATTTATTCACATACTTTTTGTCCTTTTTAAACATATAATGATGTAGGTAGGAGGCCAAAAGTCTATGGGGATGGCACACACATAGTGTGGAAAGAAAAAAAAGTTCACATCCTTTTTTAAAAAAATCTATTACAAACAACATTATATGCGGAACAATACGATAGAATTTACAATACTTAAATCCAAGTTCATTTATGAGTCCAACTGTAATTTTACAACATTATACAGAATTTCCCCAACTTTTCCCAATATGAGAGGATATAGTAATAATTTCAAATTTTCTCTGAGTTTGATTCATTGAACAGGGCACATTTCAAAAGCGTCCTGTAGTGTGCAGGTGCTGGCAGCTTTCACAAATCCAGTCTGTAAATATGAATGGACTTTAATGGTTTATGAAGCAAATCAGCATAGGTTTGCTGCTTGAGTTTTCTGTCTTGATCGTAATTGATTTAAAAAATCCTTTTTTTCTTCATAGCAAACTACTCAGCATGGATATCAAAGATCTGTTTGCCCATAGTAGGCTCTCCCGGGAAAAGCACAGAGGAACTAGAGGTTGATATGGGCATGACAGATTGGACTGGCCCTCCATGCATCAACATTGCTGAGTGTTGCAGATGTCCAGGAATGTAGGAAAACATGGAAGGCCCAGGCCGCAGCTGGTGGGGAAGCTGGGGGCCACAACATAGTGGCTGGCACGTCCCCATTGCCATAGGCCTGCTGTGAGGCAGATAGTCTTCTGGCATGCCCTGCGATCCTGAAAGAGTTAACACATGATGGAGTTAGACCTTTATATGTGGCACATATCTTTCTATAATAATATAGGTTGTATACCTATGTTACATAGCAAGTGTATTTACAAATTTTTTGACATTTAGGTTAAATAATTATTATATTATATTATATTATTATAATTTGCTATCTTGAGTGTAGCAATGCAGATATTATTATTCTAAGTCACAAATGGAAGAAGTAGAATAAGCCAGTGGCTGTACATATTTCTTTACAGACTGGCTCAGTGTATTGGCACAACATTCTATTTCTGCTGCTTCTTCCATCAAGGACTTTCCCACAAGCAATATTCATCTAACATAGGCACAGTCACATTCACACTAAAAGATTCAATTTCAGGAAAGCTGACTAGAAGAACAGCAAGTGGACCATCACTTTTTTGTTCAACATAAAGAGCAATAAAAAGAAAAATAAGACATAATTAATTAAGGATTTAACTTAAACTGTGAGACAGTGCTTGGGTCTTGCTTGTACAGTGCAGCCTGAAACCCTTGATTATTATATCACAAACATATTCTGAAATAATACACAAGTAAAAGGAAAACGAGTGCACAAAATAATTAATTAGTTATATTATATAGCCACTAGTGTGATATTTGCAACAATGTTAAGTACAAATACAGTAAATAATTTTTTATATAATCTTATGTATAAAGTTAAGATATCGGTTGTCATGTGCTCTATAATTTGCTCCTTATATTCCAAGTGTATATACACTTGCAGTGAATTTTTTAATGTTCTTTTATAAGCATTTTCAGCTTGTTGTCAGTGCATATAAATGATTATGTGACTGATCCCGGAAAATTTGCAATTGTTTAAAACAATCAGTACATCTGTGACTTTTTTGCAACTGGTCATTAATTAGTGCATGCTACAGAACACATCACAGAAAACATTTTTAAAGTGGATGCTAAGGTATTACCCTTAAACTGTCAACTGTGGATTAGTTAGATATACTACTCATTTTTAGAGTGGAATTTTTGTTTTCCGTGATTTCTTAATCATAAAAAAAATTGCTGTTTGCTGGAATGACCAACAAACAAGCTTTTATTTCTGTAGTAATTATTATTATTTTTTTTACATTTTCTGTATTTAATAAGCTTGAAATGTTGTTTCTGTGTGTGGGACATGTACAAAATTTTGGATTTCCAAAATTTGGATATAAGAAAATAAAAACATGAAAGCCATTCCTTAAGCAATCAAATACTCTCCTCCCTCTTCTGCATGAGTACACACGATTTGCACTGACAAGTACATTGTTTTCAAGACTCATAAGCTCTATAATTGACATGAGTAAAAAACATAAAACTCTTGTTAAAACTGGTTAATTGGTTTCAATTTTAAGTAATATTGTAATATGACTGTAAGAGCCACCTTAATTTTAGGTCTTGGGGCACCCTGGCAAATAAGTGCTTAATCTTGCCTTGAGGAAAATCTCCAACTAATGAAAATTGCTTATAAAATATAATGAACCCTTCATCGCTTAATCAAATGAGATAACTTTTTTTGTAATAACCTATTAATTTAATTGGTCATGAAGTATAAAACACATCACTTATAGTTAATTGACCTAGAAACTAAACTAACAATATTTAAATTAGACAAGCCTGGAAATTTCAGTGATAAAGCCATAAAGACCAGACATTTTTTGCCATGGTGACATATTTCTGTCACGCTCTGGTTCTTTCCCCCCCCCCATCTCCATCTCAGTATTGCCCTCCCTTTTACCATGAACCTGTCTCATCTGAGATTCCACACACGGCCCAATTATAGAATTCACCAAGCAAATTGAGGCTGTTTAAAGCAGGTTGCTTGTCAATCTTCTGGGAACTATGGCAGCTGCTGAAATGCCTGAATTTAGATATTTGGAAACACTCTTTGTGTTTAGATACACGCAAACTGATAGCAAGCCAAGATGAATGTTATAGGAATCTGTTATTAAAAGTTTATACATATATATGCATAAATATTCTAAACAAAAGCATCCTGTACATGACTGCATTAATGATCTCTATTTCTGCATACTGAATAAGTCAAATCGATTTGTCACTGTGCTAGTGATGGCATATTTAATTTGGATATAGTCAATTAGGCCAGGCTAAGCTCTGTACCCTGCTGAGCACACCTCCATTTTGCCCTCCTTCACTTCCCCTCCCTTTCTCATAGTAATCCTATTAGGGCAGGCAGACAGGAAAACAGTAAACCAAGTCAGGACTGGTGCGAAACACCTATACCTTTAAAAGGCCTTTTTTGAGGGGACAAAAATGAGTCAGACCAAGCTTGACTGTCTTTTTTTCAGACAAGAGGTAAAAAAAAATCAGTGAAGGTGTATAGTTGAGCAAATTAATGGAACTCATGCGTCAGTTGCACAGATTTATGGCACATTAGGGACATGCACTTTTCTCTCACTGCAGCCTGCTTACATTTTGCCAATCAGTCTGTTGCTATGGCAACATCCTACCAGCACCCCACCCCCACCTTTATCCAAATCCTCGATCCCCTATTCTAAACTTGCCATTCCCTAAACATATTTCTGTTTTGTACATGCTCACTTTCACGTGAGCTTTTAGTAACTATATATATTTTCTGTAAAGTAAGCTTTGCTACCTTGCAGTCAACAGAATATGCAGGAGTAATTCCCAAAGAACTGTTTGTAAAGGTCTTTAACCAGTTAAAAGTCATATAGTAATTTGTAGTGATTTATTAAGGTGGCTCTACAATTTTTTCAAAAACTATATAATTTATAAAAAAAAAAAAAAAAAACACACCGTTTTGTACTTACTCTTCTCACTCACTTGTTATTGGGTAACTAGAAGTTTACATGTAGTGCCACTGGCCCTCCATGCCCATATTCATGCCCATCCCACTCATAGGACCTAAATGAGAACAATTAAAGAAGATGAGAAAAAGTTTAAACAAGGAATTACATTTTAATAATCAATAATTATTTTATAAAAACATGAAAATAAAAATAACATGGTGAAAAAGATTCTCTGGGTGTGTTCAATGTGTCATTTAGAGATGACCAGAAGTAGGGAGTAAGCATCAAGTGAGGAAAAACTAGTAAATGGAGGAAAAATTTGATAATGTTATAGTTTAAGCCTTTGTGAGAGGCTAAAGAGGTGGCAGTGAGGAGGCAGAAGGAGGGGTTGGTGGGAAGGTGGAAAATGACGGAGGACAACGAGACACGCCAAGGTCTTACCAGGTGGTCTTATTCCCATGTGCTGCTGGCCATCCATCACAAAGCCTCCCATGGGCTGACCATCTGGGTTGTAGGGCGCTCCTTGACTTACTATGGAAAGATGGGGGAGGGCACAGGACAGTGGTCAATTAGAGCTTTTAATTAAGTTTCCATAGCTTTGGATATATCATCTGCCAACGGACACAAGCCCAATTTCTCTGCAAGTGTCTCACATGATTACAATTCACATAAATCAGAGCTAAAGGGTAGCACAACATCCTCTTAAAATCTGAAAGACTAGGTGTCTGAAAAGTTACTGTCAAGTGAAAAAGGGTTTAGTCATAACATTTTTTTTGTAAATTAATTATTTACTTGTAATTTACATTTTTGTAATTTAAGGTTAATTTTTCAGTTTAAAAATTTCATTTTTAACATTTGCCCATATCTGGCTTGTTTTGTGATTTGTGAAATTAAAACATTTTAAGGTTTTGTCATCTTCCACTCACGCACAGCCCTGTAAAAGCATCAGTATTTATTAACAATAGGTAGTAGTAGCAGCAGTAGTAAAGACTATCTAGCTAGTATATGCAATTTACAGCAAATGATCAGACTAATAAAATGTTTATTATTCATACAGTATGTCACATTAATGACCCTTCATTATAATATTTAGGAAAATCCCTCCCCTACTGATTATCTTTTTAGAAGTAGTTTTTATCCTGTGTATTGATGCCAGAAGATTGTCATATTCCATTCGCCATTAAGAACTAATACTGTTTCTGCCTTTACAGGGCATAAAGAGAGATAGAGAGATGGAGAGAGAGAGAGAGGGGGGAGTACAGTGTTATAGCAATGTACTACTATGCCAAAGTGTTACACAATTAGTGAGGTCACTAAGATTTTAGTAGAAAAACATGTCAAATACAACAAATCTGTAAGTGTTAAAAGAATGTGAACCTTTATGATTAGATGTATAATTTAAAGGTGAAATCACAACCATGCAATGATAATCAGGTGTAAGAGTTCCCTGTTTTACATAAAAAGCAGGAGTCTTGCAAAGTATGGTCTTTACAACACATTGGCGGGAATGGAAAAGATTTCTAAAGAACCTCTAAAAAAAGATGTCCATCAAACTAATAACTGTATTTATTAAATTATACATTGTGTTTGTTTAATAGATTGCAGTAGCTAGTCAACACTGATGTATGCTACTTCCATACTAATAAATCTTTATTAGAAAAAAATCACTTGAGATCTTTGAAAATGCTATGGAAAAATACAAAGGATTTGACGTATTTGCAACACAAGTTTACAGGTGCTGGAAAAGAAATTTCATATGGTTAAACAGCTTCTATAGAAGACTTGCCTGCTCGATTGGACTGGTCAATCATTGGTTGGACTATTCTTCTTCTTGCATTAATGAACCTAAAAGACACAGTAAGTACAATGATGAGTTTTCAAAAGAAATGTAAAAGCATCGTTGCTATAATTAAATTTGTGCACTGTTATTGAAGACTAAAACCAAAACCTAACTGTCAAATCTCATCCTAAATCAGTTCAGACCAGCCCAGGCAGATAGTCGAAAAAGATAAAGAAGTAAGGATTATTTAGCTTTTTCCTTAAGATACAGATAGGGAGGGTGGGGAGTGTCATTGTGAAATCACCACCAACAGAGCAATGTATAGTAAACCAAATGTAAAAACTTGTACAAACTTGCATAACCTCAGAATTCATCACTACAGTTAAACAAATAAAGCTAAGCTGACTAATGGCCATTTGCCTTCCTTTTCAACATGGAGATATATTTTATACCTCTTTTGTTTACTATAAAACTGGTTTATGTATTCAACTATTCTGTTTTTGAACAGTTTGCATTTGTCATAAATATGAATCAAAATGTAACATCAACACCAAGCAAAAATTGGGAAAACTGTTTTATTGCTTGTGCCCAGAAAACTTGTTAATTCAGGTTAATTAAATTATAAATTATTTTATTAAAATTTTTTGCCTTGCAAAAACGTTTCATTTTTATAATTCCTAGAACAATTTGACAAAAAACAAGTGTTTTTGCATGTTTCGACACAGGAACTGTAAATGACTTTTTAAAACTCTTACATTTGTAATTACTTTCTTTGCAAATAGGAACCATGGGTGACATAAGTGCACTGTGATTAGTCCATGTGCACACGTACAAACAACATACAATGCTCTTGTGTGCTTTTTTTTTTAAATATACATGTAAACTTCTAGCCATGTTTTACTTTTAACACAGTAATTCCTCTCAACTGGCTAAGTTAAGCATATAGCTATGCTAAAAAAAGAGCACTACAACCAAGACACTTTTAAATTCTTCATTGGTTAATGCCACTTCAGTTGTCCTATTTAAGATGCTATGAAAAGGCCCTAAAGATGGGTCATTCCTTGGGAACTTCCCCAGTGAGTAGTTTCTCTCAAATACATTCATAAAACTGTTTGATTCAAAAGTTCTTAGACAAGGCAACTGAATCGCTATCTGATTTCTATTTAACACTTTACCTATCCTTAGTTTTGCTCGGTTACCCCTAAACCCTCTTTGTTGACCTTGTGACCTTGCTGACCTCAAGGAGGGCAAGCTCAGAGGTCCTGACTTGATTTATGTCCCCCTGCTGTTACCACAGTTGGGCACTTCCATTTCATCCTTTAAGAGGAGAATTAGTAGACTTTAAATGAAAACAAAAGGCAGGCCACTCTTTTCAGCAAGGCTAGAGGGAGAGAGCAAATGAGAGATAGCTCAAAGAAGAATTCACAGACAAAGAGAATTTAATGTCCACATCCTCCTGGATCACTTAATTAGAATTTTCTTGGCTACTTTAAATACTGACATTACATGACATACGTTTAACCTTTTTATAATTATTGCCTATAATACCCTCTCACATTAAACATCACATAAAAAAACTATTAAAAAAGAAAACTGGGGAGGAATGTCCCAACATGGCCGTGCACCATCAAATGAGGGAATGTCTGGTGTTTTATCTCTAGGAGTGTGTGGAGCAAGGGGAGTTTCAGCTTAAGCATTCCATTTAGTGCCTTCTCCCCTCAGCAGCTATCTCTAGCTTTAGGGTCAGAGGCAGGTCACACACGGCTATCTGCTGTCCTCTGCTGTTCATGCTTTTTCCTGTTTGTGCTATCTTTTACTTTGTCTAGTTCCTCTGTTCCTACTTTTTTCCTTTTTGTTTTTGTTCCTTAGAAAACAACAAAACAACTTGACAACAAATTTGAATAGAATCTTTTAAATAAGTTTATGTTGTCTCTTATGCCTTACCATATCTAAGGCCAGATGCACCAGAGGGCTGGAACAAAGGCTACATGCTACACAATACCAGGCAGGGGGAGGGTGGAAGAGAGACAGAGAAAGTGAGTGAGAAGAATCAGATGGGAGTCGGGGTGGGGTGTGTTTGGCAGGTTAAGCTTATAGGAGTTGTGAGGAAAAAGAAAGAATGGGTATTCCCGGTAAACCAGGCAGACAGTTCAAGAAGGAGGTTAAAAGGAGACAGAGAGTAGTGTATGGAGCCTTGGCTAAAGTCACAATCATCTGTAATAGAAATTAAGAACATCACCCTAGTACAAGCCCATAGGACCTCAGTTATGGCTTGTTAAGTTTAAACTTCTCATTGCTACACTATAGCGGTGGCTATTCAGAGCAGCCAGAAACAATAAATGGATGCCTATCTTGAAGCTAATATTCTACCGGTGACATCTATGAAGTTGGGTTAAAGGATTATAAAGTAAACACAAAAATACAAAGCATTTATTAGTCAAATAAGGCACAAAACCAGCTAAACCTTTTCTATTCAAATACTAACTAACATGCCTGCCTTCTGCAATGTGTGTGCTTGTACATAGTTTCCTGTAGCACCTGTACTTATCCACTGAGAGAGTGAGACAGCATGGTCTCATCTGTTGGGGTCCTTGAAATATCCTATTCTCATTACAAATACCCAGGTGTAGCCCAAACAGCACGTAAAATGGCCAATTAAAAGCAAAAAATTGTCTTTTTCATCAGCTGCCTTTGTTGCGTGACCAATTAGATGAAAGATCTAGATTGGATATACAAAAGGTTATATCATGGTGTGTCTATCTAAATGCATATGAAGTTTGTTATATTCCTCAGTTAGTCTTTTTTTTATTCACCCTGCATTTCTTTCACCAAATCTAACTTGAGCTCAGTCTGGCAATTAATAACCAAATGTACTCATGAATCACATTTCCACCTATTCAACAATATTTACATGTATATTAAAATTATAAACAAGCACATATCATTTGATTTAAAAAAACAAAACCTATACATCTTCTCTATGTTTTCATAACACTTCATGAACAAATCAAGTAACTTTGTGTACAAAATTTAAATGTATTGTTACTGCATAAATAAATGTTTGCACTTTTATGAACACAGAGGTTCTCACAAAAAAGTATATAAAATATCTACTATTGGACACAATTGTAATTTACACCATCTACACATGTCCATAATATTCTGTACAACTCTCTTTTTGTAATGGCTAGTTTATTAAAAGGCCTTCAATGTCTGTTAACCCTGGTAGTTATTCTACTTGTTACTTGCCGGAGGCAAAAAGATCAGGTAAACATAATCATTATTCACTTCAATTTGCAAGTCCTTCTTCTTCATGTTTAAAATCAACAGATGTGTAAATAAATGTCCAGGATTCCCTATAAGTAGTGTAACCCATGTCAGTTTTAAACTGGATATACCAAACTGACCAAGTCACCGGGGATGCACATACAGTCATGGCCAAAAGTTTTGAGAATGATATAAATATTAATTTTTACAAAGTCTACTGCTTCAGTTTTTATAATGGCAATTTGCATATACTCCAAAATGTTATAAAGAGTGATCAGCTTAACAGTAATTAATTTCAAAGTCAATATTTGCCTAGAAAATGAACTTTATCCCCCAAAACACATTTCAACTTCATTGCAGCTCTGCCTTAAAAGGACCAGCTAACATCGTTTCAGTGATTGCTCCATTAACACAGCTGTGGGTGTTGATGAGGACAGGGCTGGAGATCAATCTGTCATGATTAAGTAAGAATGACACCACTGGAAACGTTAAAAGGAGGCTGGTGCTTGACATCATTGTTTCTCTTCTGTTAACCATGGTTATCTCTAAAGAAACACGTGCAGTCATCATTGCACTGCACAAAAATGGCCTAACAGGGAAGAGTATCGCAGCTAGAAAGATTGCACCTCAGTCAACAGTCTATCGCATCATCAAGAACTTCAAGAAGAGAGGTTCCATTGTTGCCAAAAAGGCTCCAGGGCGCCTAAGAAAGACCAGCAAGCGCCAGGACCGTCTCTTAAAAGTGTTTCAGCTGCGGGATCGGGCTACCAGCAGTGCAGAGCTTGCTCAGGAATGGCAGCAGGCAGGTGTGAGTGCATCTGCACGCACTATGAGGCGGAGACTCTTGGAGCAAGGCCTGGTCCTAAGGAGGGCAGCAAATAAGCCACTTCTCTCCAGAAAAAACATCAGAGACAGACTGATATTCAAAAGGTACAGGGAGTGGACTGCTGAGGACTGGGGTAAAGTCATTTTCTCTGATGAATCCCCTTTCCGATTGTTTGGGACATCTGGAAAACAGCTTATTCGGAGTAGACGAGGTGAGCACTACCACAAGTCTTATCTCATGCCAACTGAAAAGCATCCTGAAACCATTCATGTGTGGGGTTGCGTCTCAGCCAAGGGAATCGGCTTTCTCACAGTCTTGCCTAAAAACACAGCCATGAATAAAGAATGGTACCAGAATGTCCTCCGAGAGCATCTTCTCCCCATCATCTAAGAGCAGTTTGGTGATCAACAATGCCTTTTCCAGCATGATGGAGCACCTTGCCATAAAGCGAAGGTGATTACTACATGGCTCAGGGAACAAAACATAGAGATTTTGGGTCCATGGCCTGGAAACTCAGATCTTAATCCAGATCTTAATCCCATTGAGAACTTGTGGTCAATAATCAAGAGACGGGTGGACAAACAAAAACCTACACATTCTGACAAAATGCAAGCATTGATTGTGCAAGAATGGACTGCTATCAGTCAGCATTTGGTCCAGAAGTTGATTGAGAGCATGCCAGGGAGAATTGCAGAGGTCCTGAAGAAGAAGGGTCAACACTGCAAATATTAACTCATTCTAACTGTCAATAAAAGCTTTTGATACTCATAATATGATTGCAATTATATTTCTGTATGTGATAAAAGCATTTCACAAACACACATAAAAACCAGAGGGCATCAGATCATGTGAAAATATAATATTTGTGTCATTCTCAAAATTTTTGACCATGACTGTATTAGTGCACTAATAGTACTGGATAATCTGAGGGTTGTGTCAGTAAAGACATCAGGTTTAGTGCCAAATCGAATATGCAGATGTTCCCGCTGTAGCAACTATTAACAGGAACATGCGAAAAGAAAATAAAGAGGGAGAAGAAAAAGAAGAAGAATTAGAAGAGGAAGAGGAAGAGGAAGAGAAGGAAGAAGGTAACTATCCACTATTCAACCAATTCAATGTTTTTTTTTATTATAAATGTATGGAAAATCACAACCCCTTCTTTAATACATTTTTGGACCTTTTGCAAAAACAGTGCCAACAAGAACTGACTAGCAATAGAAGCTTATTTTACAAGCAAGAAGATAAAATACTGGATCAGAATAATCTTTCATTGTGCACCTGCTTAGATGCCTGCTTAATTGTACAATACTTGACCTTATTGTGGAATATATGGGTTGGCATACCTATTTGTAGTTGTTAAACAGGATGAGACATAATACGCAAGTAAAAGTTTTTAAAATGTAGTCTAATGATGTTTCTGGCTTGAAGTGGTAACAAAGTTATGTTATGGTTGTTGCTCCTTTTCACCATGTCCTTCATCCATTTTACCAACTTTAGGAAAAAACATTGTAGCTATGGATTACTATATGCAAAATGTTTACCTTTACTTTTAATTTCAATATAATTATAGCATGAAATATGATTAGGGTGCTTGACCCTATCAGATATAAGTATTCCGATGTTGCAGGAGAAAAACATGTTAAAGTATTTTGCTCTGACATTTGTACAAAAATAAATGTTAAATAGCAGAACAAGCGACAGCAAAAAGTCGATATTGACGATAATATTTGTGGTTCCACATGCCAGCCAAATGTTAAACAGTATCAATATTTGGATCTAGCAAATCCTTGTCAGCAATCCTCGTTGTTTCTGGCCATGCTACACTTATGTTATAAATATAGTTGAGGTCTGAGATTTGATAAACTTATTGATGTCTTAACGGCTGCAGGTTACCCAGCTAAACAAATCAGAACTAGCCTTTTCCCACCAAGTTTTAAAGCTGGTATAAGGTTTTTATTGTAATAAACCATTGCCTTTGGACAAATCTGGAGCTGTTAATGATGACCAGACATCTCTACTATCCTCTCATTAGTTAAAACGATTTTGTTCTTGCTCTTTTCTGGTTTACTCAGAAAGTGTCCCTAAACTGGACAGTCATATTTTTTATTTCCTAGGGAAAAGGTCTTATGCTTACATGTGCTTATAAAAGGCTAAATTTATATCTCACATAATGCAGCTGTTGCAATTTTCATTATATATTTACAGTAACAGACAAAAAGTTTGCTTTTAAAGAGGTCATTAACTTACATATTTGCTTATATTTACATATATTTAATAAGCAATATCTTATCTTATAAGCAATATAAATGATTGATTTTAAAAGTAAAAAAGTGTGTACTTTTAGTACTTATTTTACTTTATCCTACTATTTTTTTTCACATACAAATAGAGGTCCCAATGATGTATGTTACTCCTGAGCTGTTTCAATGACATTTATAAAAAAATAACAATAGTGTGCGTGTGTGTGTGTGTTTGTGTGTGTGTGTGTGAGAGAGAGAGAGCGAGAGAGAGAGAGAGAAAGCAAGGAATAGAGAGAGAGAAAAAAAATTAATAGAATGAATGCTGTTTTAAACAGACGGTTAATTCCTTCAATGGCAATTAACAATCATCAATTAGAATTTGTTGGAGATATTGCTTTCACGAAAAGTATTAAATATTAGCAAAATTTCAAGTATTATTCATGTCTAATGTTGTCCTATTTAATTTTTTAAAGTTATGTAAATTACTGAACACATGCATTTACACAGTTATCACTGTACTATTTACAACACTTCTGCATTTTGATATGTAAACAGACAGACTTGAAACATGGTAATATGTAGCTGTGTGTGCAAGACAAAATTTTTTTTTAAAACCACACAAACACACACACACACACACACCTTGTCTTCTGTTGACATAATGCAGATAGAGATCAGGTCTGAGCAAGTGGTGAAATTCCACTATGGCACAATTGTTAGCTAACACTCCAGAACTGAATGAACTCAACCATGCATAAGGGCAAACAGTAATGCTATTAAGCCTCATCAATCTGCACTGGCTAAAATTACTATACTTTTTTGGGAGTGGTAGAAAAGAGTCTGAGCGCTTGCATGGACGCATGGGGCAAATATGTGCTTTGTTGTTCAGGATGACCTAGAGTAAGCTGGTATTTTATTAAAAGGCCACAATGTTTCATGCTAAAGCACCTTGACAGCACTGATGTGTGAAAGCTGCTTCAGGCCAAAGGTCTGCAATCACAACTGGCTGCATGTTCCTGCGGGCCTTTGGCCCACACACATGCTCATGCACACACAATTACACATGTAGCTTCATATCCAGATAATCTGAGAAACAATGGTCATGTATTTTTAATATAGTTAAAAATAATGCTTTGAAAGCATATTAAAAGAAACATTTAAGCTAAACAAAAATAGAATATAAAAATAATTTTGCCTCTGTTTAACTCTTCTCAGAGTTAAATCTAATAATTTGAATGTCTTCATTTACAGATATGTGCAGAAGCTATAATATTTTGCATTTAAAAAAAGTCAAAACAACATTTCAGAATTTTTACTCATTAAAAAAGCATTGAAATTAGCAAAAAAACTACAACTAATTTCAATAACAAGACAACCCTTGTGGTGCAGTTATTTAAAAACAATATAAAGAATAATTATTACACAGCTAGTACCTAAAATATGCTTTCTCTTAATCTTTTGAAAAACAAAAAAAAAAAATCCATATACGCTGTTTCTTGTTCAAGCAGCACCCAGAATGCACTGTATCACTTCTCTGAGATAATCTGTGGGTCACAGGTCACATTTTCCCTCTTAGGCTAAATAGCATTGCCAAAGAGAACACATTCTGTGCATGAAGCAATTGCCTTTACTGAACAAGTTTCAACTGATTTTAGCATGAGCAGGCATGGCATTTAAACAGGTGATGCATGCTAGTCATCTCTCTCTCTCTTTCTGTCTCTCTCTCTCTCTTAGTTTGAATTATTTCAAATTATTTCAGATTCTATTGTTGGCATGAATTGTAATGAACAGTATACATTGACAAGACAATAGAAATAATTGTATAGTGTAAAAACTACACGTCCATATTTATATACAGTGGGTTGCAAAAGTATTCATACCCCTTGAACTTTGCCATATTTTGTCACATTACAACCACAAACATAAATATATTTCACTGGAATTTAATGTGAAAGACCAACACAAAGTGGTATACAATTGTGAAGTGGAATGAAAGTTATACATGAATCAACAATTTTTTTACAAATAAAAAACTGAAAAGTGCGATGTGCAAAATTATTCAGCNTGGTTCCACAAAGTATTGACTCAGGGGGGCTGAATAATTTTGCACATCGCACTTTTCAGTTTTTTATTTGTAAAAAAATTGTTGGTTCATGTATAACTTTCATTCCACTTCACAATTGTATACCACTTTGTGTTGGTCTTTCACATTAAATTCCAGTGAAATATATTTATGTTTGTGGTTGTAATGTGACAAAATATGGCAAAGTTCAAGGGGTATGAATACTTTTGCAACCCACTGTACATACATAATCTCTCTCCTTTCTTTCTTTCCCTCTTCTCTTAGCAAGAGAAACCAGATCCTGGGTTTGTGTGGATGGTATTTCTCTTAAGTAGCAGCACCACACTTCTCGCCATGCTTTTAAGACTTTCATAAAAGCCACCTTATTGACAAAACAATCCATCCCTGAGGTTTAAACACCATCTTTAAGGCCATTATTAAATTCCGCCAGGAAGGAAAGACTGGACATGCGAAACCCGATGACCTGGCCATTGATTTCACATCAGTGCTCTTTATGGAGCATTCTGAGAACACAAACCAGTTCTTATATCATCAGACATCCACACACACACACACACACACACACACACACACACACACACACACAAATATTGTACAAAGCTATTTAATGTTCTAGTTACAAGTCAGTCTCACTGTACGTATCAAACAATACCTGAGGTCCCAAAACTGAGAGCATATCCAAGTATTGATCTATCCACTTCTAATTTACAAATCAGCACTCAATCACATTTCCACTGTGAGAATAATCTACACATATTTTCGACACACACACACACACACACACACACACTCTCTCTCTCTCTCTCTCTCTCTCTCTCTCTCTCTCTCTCTCTCTCTATATATATATATATATATATATATATATATATATATATATCATTTATAATTTATTGTTTTTATTCATTATCAAGCCTACTATATTTACCCTACACATCGAAAACCTAAACGTAACATAATTATTCACCCATAATCTCTTTTAATATATGTTAATTTTAAAGATAAATTAATATGAAATATTTGAAAATACAGTGCAATACTGGTTCTAATAAGAGCAGCTGTGAATTTTATGACTTGCTTTTTGGCTGCTTCATGGTATGTGTTTTGACTTGCCTGATAAATAGAATCACCGCTAAGAATATTGCCTTTAAAATCAGTGGGTCAGAAGGTAACATCACTGGGGGTTGCTATGGAGACACCCAATGTTGAGCTTTCTACTAAACACAGCAGGTCTATGGCACACGCTTACTAGCCCTTTTTTTACATGGAGTAGGTGTATCTATCTTATTCACCTAAGATTTCATTTTCCCCACACATATCTACAGATATTCTTCATGTTTCCCCTTTTCTCTTGCACAAGTACACACTTGCACCTGATCACTTAAGTACAAAAGAGCGGCTGCAAACATTTCAGCATGCAGAGTTTAGCACTTGATATCCCTTAGATTAAATAGCTTTGTTTCAGAAAATGCATGTGAACACACACACACACACACACAAAAGTATATAAAAGAACAACAAATACCAAGATAAAAAATTAAATGTTCAGTTTATTTTCTGCCTGTTCATCCTGCCAGCGATTTGAGATCTAACATCATCAAAAGAATTGATCTCCCATGGGCTTTTCTAAGGTCACAGAAATTGATAACCTCACCAATATTCCCTAGAGTTATTAGGATTTACCCTTGCTAGTACAGCAGTGTAAATGAATCCTCTGAAGGAATACATATTGTGAATGGCCTATTGCCTCCAAGGTACCAAATTGAACAATGACACGGATTATGTCGTCTGAAATTACATTTGGCTTAATGAGCTTTAATGCAGCTCTCATTTTTTTTGTCAGGCTGATGCCAACATCCACAATATTTGGTAGGCATGACTCTGCCCATATCAATGGCAATTTTGATTATTAAAACATGTTAGCAGAACTAAGTAGTATTATTAGTATATATATATATATATATATATATATATATATATATATATATATATATATATATATATATATATATATATATATATATACATACATATATAAAATTGGTATTTGTTGAAGCCTATCACCCATCACATTTTTCATTAGAAATGATCCATCAAAGCTTTTAACCTGGTTGTATTAACTCATTTCTGCTTATTAGACATGGTACACATTTATAGAAAAGTGCTAATGGAACATGTAATCCATGTTTAAACCATACCTTCAAACTGAGTAACCAGTAACCAGGCCTTACAAAGGTAAGGCCTGGTAGGTTTGGGTATTATAGATATAGGTAGTCATAAACAAAGAGCAGTTTTGATTTACACATAAGCCAGTCAGTGGGACAAAATAAAAAAATCAGGAGGTTGGTATATGTGTGTAGGGGTGTGAAAATTTAAATGATTAGAAATACTTTGCAAGAGGGGGCTATTGATTGCATGTAAACAAAAAAGATTGCAGCTTACCAGTTATTCACTTGTAATATTGTAAGGCCAGTGTCTTGAGCCAGCTGTTTTTTCTGTTCTTCTGATGGATATGGATGCTGCAACACAATGACACACACACAAAGTACAAAGTATATGAATAAATTAATTAATTAATATATTTACTAGGCAGAAGGTAAATGCTGCTCAAATGTTGAGAAACAAAAGTGGCAAGGCAGTTGTTAATTAGTGTGAGAAAGTGAGGTGTGTCTTCTTGGAGTCATTAATGTAATATGAAATCATGTAATTAATGACAGTAAAAAAGGCAACACAGTTATAAAGTTAAGTGAAGTGTAAAAACAGAAACATTAATTAGAGTGTCATGCTCTTAAACTCCAGACCAATTTATTCTAGTGCACAGCCACTTGGTTGTGCTACAATTAATATGTAATGGAATATTTCTACCTTCAATCTACCTCTTTTATTTCAAATAGCATCATTATCAAATCAATGTCCACCTCTAATACTAAGATTTTTTTATTGATGGTAAATAAATTTTCAATTCATTATTTTATAATAAATGGGGAGGGGGTATATTTTCTTTCATTTGTCTTAATATAACCTTTTTCAGTATTAATATAGATTTGAGCTGCAATAGTAAAAGATCAGTGGCTTAAACAACCTAAATGTGTTGTATAAAACTACTAGGAGTGTAACAGTCCATAATGATCTGTATTGATCAGGAAAACAAAACAATTAGCTGACATTTATGAGACAAATTAACATAGATGCATGTTCATTTTAACATGATATACTTTACTCCTTTGTACACCCTTTGGGTGTACAAAGGATATCATTTTAGGAAAAGCTTTTATAAAGCTGTCCAAACAACAATTAAAATACAAATACTTAAAAAGAGGGATGGCACGGTTAATACTGTTCAGTCATCGGGTAGAACTCAGAGAGATCAGTTGTATAAAAAGCATACAACAATTATCTTTACGAAGACAGAACACAATCAGTAAAATTACAATACAGACTTTATTGAAAGCTTTCTATAGATCTACAAATACACAGTGTTTCTGACCTTTCCTATACTTCTCCATCAATATTCTCAAAGAAAACATTGCATCAGTGGTGGATTTTGCTAGCATTAAACCAAACTGACGCTGACAAATCTTCACCTCTTTTCTTAACCTAGCTTCCACTATTATTTCCATGATGTTCACATCACCCTTATTCTTGAAAACTACACTTCACTCCTCAAGCATCTTCTTATATCCTACGATTTAAGATTTACCACCACAAAATTTTTGACATACTTTTATTTCTATATAACTTGAATTGTTTAATTAAATATTAGTACATTTAGCCAACTAAAAGTACTCTTCACCTTCATGGTTTCAGCCTATTAGTTCCATTTCTATCTCCTTGTCTGAGCCATGGTCTGTGAGTTTCTACATGCTCCTTTATCAGATAAAAGCTTCAATAAAACCAGGCACTGTTTGCCAAATATTAAACTACAACCCAAAACCAAACCATTAGGGTAAAATCAGTGGCAGCATTATAGAGCAATGCAATTAACCAGTTACTATGATTTTGACAGTGAGCTCTTCTAGACAGTTTCATTTATTTTAAGATTTTAATACTCAATACAACAGTTAAATCATTTTAGCTCAGGTAAACTAACATGTTAAAGATCTAAATGCATACAAATCTATAAAATGTAATGTCATGTTTCTGAAAATCACCACATGATACAAACAAACAGAACTATGTATATGCTCAGCTCCAATGGGTTTATTAAAATTACCATAAAGTTTTAATGAAGCAAAACTTTTGCCTGTTTTTCTCTAGTGTATTTTTTTAAAAATAACATTTAAAATGCATAAAACCAAAAATACTGCTATAAAGCAAGAAAATGAATAGGAAATAATAAAAAAGGATATAATCCACCTAGAACTAGCCTGGCTGACAATCTATTAACTTTTTGTAATATATCATGATGTCTTTTAATATAAATGAGTTGTTTGATTACTAAAAAAGGGACTGTTTCTTTATTGTTTTGACATTTCCATTGTATTTTATTGGAGATAATTGAAAAGAAAATGTGGCTAATTTTATGCTGTAAGTTATAATCATGCCAAATGTAGCCACACACACACATATATATATTTTCTGTTACTTTCTTACATTTACTAATTTAAAATCTTTGTCAAAACCCATGCTTTTGTAAAGATTGGGTGCAATCTGTCAGATTAAAACACAGATCTCAAAACCTTGTGTTTTTCACAAATATCATGATCTTTAATTAGATTTTAGTCAGATATTTTTTTAGATAGGATACAGATGGAAATGAGAAAGCATGAATCATATTTTAGACAGTGATAGAGACATGGGAACAGGGGTCTTGTGACCAAGCACAGGAAAAGCCATGCCAGAGGCTGCAACACAACACAAACATGGCCTGTTCTAAAGCTGGCTGGCCCACACACACTCCACTGCAGAGCTGATCTGAATGGCCCAGATTGCAGACTAAGAGACGACATGCTCCCTTCTGGGGAGGCTGCGAATCATCTCTAGACCATGCTGTCACCAGACTGTTATTACCAATACTATCCCCAGGCAATAATTGCTGAACAGATATCCTGCATTGGCATGTTGGCCTTTCATAAAAAAATAGTACTCTTTAGATTTTGTTTAGCTTTGTTATTTGTTGCTGATAAGTTTTATGTTTGCAAAATTGTGTTACTTGACATAACATAGATTACACCAGTATCATCTAGACAGGTGTAAGAAAATATAGTCATTAAACCTGGTTTTGTTAAAACTTAACAGCATGTTCCAATAAATATTTAACTATCTTTCTTCTGAAACATCACTTTTATAGTGACTTCTGGATTACATACCAGTTTTATATGGTAAAAGGGTCACAGTGATTTAAACAGAAGGGAAAAAAGGTGCTGTATTACACAGCTCAATAACTGTGCTCATTAGGCCCTGATTACCCATGCTTCCCATGGTGCGTCAATGCCTGTTTTGACGGGCTCTCCTCATCACTTATTCCTCTATTAGATTTTCCTCTACTCTCTTTCTGCATTTGCAAACACACCCACTAACTCCCAATTGTCCATACATGCAATTTCATGCCCACTGATGTATTCTATTATAATCAAGTATACCTGGAGTCTGGGTGCATTTCTAAAAAGGGCAGATTTTATCTACTCCAGATAATAGTCAATTAATGTAATTTCAATTTTGGCTAAGCTGAAAACAAACAGGATTTTATTTGTAAACTGGATTATTTTCATTGCTTAGCAAACATTTTTTAATAAATTACAAAAACAGTATTTGAAAAAGATTTTTTTTCTCCATGGCCTTTCTTAATGACATGTCTTGTCCAAATATACTACTCCTTTCATCAGAACTTTCAGCCTGTCTGTGAATGTGCATGCCAAGAGAGCCATGTCCTCCCTACACATTTTTGTACCATCATGAATCTTATGGGGAAGTGAGCAAGTGAGAGAAAGAGAAAGAAAGAGACAGAGAGAGATAAACAGTTCCAGTTGAACCCTCAAAGGCTGTATCCTCTGTGGCCTCCATGGCCCAAGCCTGCTGCTGAGGAGTGTAGTTTTCAAGCTCTATCAGAGAGATAACCTTATTCCCTCACCTCAGGAACAGAAACACAAAGCTCCTCAGACAGTATAGACATAAATCTTTTGATCCCAGCATTCTGATGTGACTTTTTGCTCACAATTAAGGAGTAATATTTAAATAAATTAAAATAATATATTTTAATGTGACAATTTACAGAAATCCACAGGCTAAAAATTGGTCAGATTAACAAAATTAATGGCAAATGCATTAATTAATGGTCAATACAGGTGTTGTGTTGAGAGTGTCTGGGAGAGGGTGGCATGTTCCAGCAATCTTTTCATACATTTTCTTAAATTTGGAGTGTTCTTGTTTACTAATTGTAGAATGATTTCAGGCATTCCTTTTATCTTTGTGATTTGTGCATGTGTTCTACTTCACACAAAAATCTTATTTTATCATGAGTCAACATTTGGCACTGACTGGACCAAGTGGAATGAACACATCCTCCCTCAAGCTGATGACAGACATATTTATTGTATCCTATTCAAAACTTTAATTATAATCAGTCACAAACCATTAAATATTTTCTTTAACTATTGGATAGGATTTATTAATCATAACTGAATTAAACTATTTTTATTAAAGGGAATATTTCTCTTCATATTTGCTCGAGATTAATTAAATAGACTGCAGATAAACTGCACAGGGAATGCAAAACTTGTTTTTTTACTCATAGAGTTTGTATAAGTAAAGTTGTCTACACTTTTTAAAATGTCAGTGCATTGAACTGTTTCATCTAGAGTTTTGGCTACTGCCTTACTTTTATATTCCATAGGCCCAATCCCAATGGAAATTGAGCTGCCTCTCAGGAATGCCTGAGGCTTCAAGTGATAGAGCTTTACAGCTAAGGTGTTCTAGGAGTATCATATCAGGAGCCCATCTCTGAGGCACTCCCTCTTCAGGAAAAGGTACAGGCAGGCACTCCAATATGGGCTCCCAAGTAAACAAAATTAGAACCAATGTTTACTGTTCGTTTGCCAGCAGTACAGTTAACATTAATGTTGCTGTTGCCAGGCCCAACAGCCAACAAATACATGTGCATACACAATTACTATTTCCAAAAGAATCATTTGGTTATTGTTGCCTTAATCATGGGGAGAATTACAGCACAATATGAACATTCTTTTTTACTAACAAGAAAAGGTGTTATTTAAAAAAAATAAATGCAAAACTGAAGACTTCAAAGATATCCCTCAAAGAAAAATGCCACTGTAAAATCCCTTTTTGTGTAGGTGGCATAAACACACAGACCTGGCCCTCATTAGGGAGCAACAAAACAGGCTTTAAAGGGGGAAATAAAAAAGCAAGTGAGAAAGACAGACAGAAAATTAAAATAACAAAACAAATCCTTCAAAACCCTATCTCATCTTAAAAGCCAAGTAAGAATGACAAGTAGTTTATTAGTTAAATCGTTTGACCGTTCGATTGCTGCCATCATACAAAAGACAAGCAATAATAAGTTCATAATAAGCTAAATAAACAAGTCAACACATTTTAAAGTCAAACATCTATAATGTTACTTAGAAGGATTTGTTCGAAGCAAACCCAAATAAAATCCTAGTAGAAATGTTTTATTATTTAGTCTTTCCAGGGTATAAAAATTAAAGGTGTGAAAGTAATTACAATTAATTGTTTATTTACAACTTCACTTTCAATCTATACATGCAATTAAGCAAGTAAAGCCCATGTGTTTATGATGATTAATTTTCTTAATTTTCTTATTTGAAGATAGAAGAATTAAACTGAATAATATCAAGTATGCATAATTATACGTAAATATTATTAGTTCAATAGCAAATAAATTTGATATTACTTTTAGAGAATTGGAACATGGATTTTTCACTAAACATATATATTTATTCTTATATCAATTATATTTTGTTGCTGAATTAGTTAATTTTGCTTGCTCGATTTTCTATATAGTGTTTAGGTTGTACATTTCGTAATTCAAGATATAAAAATAAATCAGTAAAAGCTGATAGTAATTTATTATCTTTTTCACCATCAGTACACAATTTGCTATTTTAAAGGTAAAGTTTGTTGCTTTACACCTGCTGCACATATCACTAGGTAATAAGCAGGTACTTACACACCTCAGGTGCCCTAGGAGGTTTGTGGACTGTGACTTATTTTGGGAGTAAAAGCAGGGAATTGATTATGTAGTTTTACTGAACAACTTAACCTCTTAAGGCTTTGTTTTTTAAACCTAATTTGAGGATAGGGCAGTCAGTACCTATGCATCGTGATAGATTATGTTATATCAAATATGCCATAATACAGCCCGTCCATAAAAACATGGAGATCTTGACTACCAGCTTACTGTCACACAATGTCAAAAATCTATGAAATTCATAATGGGTAAGCCACCCTGTTAAGTATTTTAATAACAATGCCTGTCAGGTCTTCGTTTAAGAGAATAAATTGTAGTGAATATTGTTGGGATGGTGTAAAGAGTAATGCAAACTTGGCCATGCAGAAACTTCTGCTCTCCTTATATCTATAGCAAAATAATGACTGTAATAGTAATAAAATTGGTTTACTATTTCACAAACAGAGTCCATTTAACTGGTTTCACTTTCAGGATACGGTTATATTCTATAAGGAAAATGGGCCTCAATTGAAATATTATGAATTATATGTATTATTACATAAATTGCACAAGTGTCCACTTTTCCTCACCAGATTTCAAGGTGAAACAATCATAATCGCTCCTGCATGTTTAATCACTCTAAACACAAAGAAATCAACCAAGGACAGGCTGTCACTAGAGTTGTGCATTCTTTGTTTACAGTTTCCTTTTTTACTTCCTCCCTCAGCCCTTATTTTTTTATCTCTGTCATTCAGAAAGAGTTTCCCCATAAATGCATAGCTTTTACAAATCAATGACTTAATCTGTCGTAACAAACAAGTGAGCAGTGCCTTGTCTCTGTGCTCCACCTAATCCACAGCTGCTGAAACACCCACCTCTGGAACACAGAGTATTGAACACACACACACACACACACACACACACACACACACACACACACACACACACACACAAGCTTACTGATTCTTGCTGTTAGCTTTGTGAGGATTTAATAAGATGAAATGGAACCACATATTGCTTGAAATGCACACAAACAATTCAGACATAAATTATGAATTAAACCATAAAAATAGGATACTTATTCATTTTGATATATAGATTCTTTCAACCTTTCCTATAGCATTTCCTATATACATACATAACCTATGTATATATATATATATATATATATATATATATATATATATATATATATATATATATATATATATATATATTATATATATACATACACACACACACACATTACATATTGCTTTATGCAAAACAATAAGTCAATAAGTCATAATATGACTTTTAACATGTTCTCACCAACCTTATGACATGGCAAATGTCAAACAGTTATGGCTTGGTGTATCTAGAACTATGTTTTTTTTCCTCTTAATGTGTTTACAAATTAACATCCATTAATGATTGGGAAAATGCACAATGATCTTCCTATGTTACCTTTGCACGTGAAGCACGCAGCAAGATAAATGCACTGAAGCCTGTTTCAAAGGGGTGTTGTCCGATTAGAATAGAGCACAATGCTTTAATTAGGAAATTACAGTAATGCAGCTGATTTATTATTTGGTCATAAACAACTCAGTCTCTTGCCATTTCTTAAATTTGTCTGACAATTTACTAATCATAAAATGAACTGAAAGAATAAATCAGTTACAACTACTTTGGACTTTTGCTTTCACACATACTGCTTCAGCAATATTATATTAGAATAATGTTATTTTTAATGGAAGAATGGATCTGTTAAACAGACAAATGAAAAATGGCCGCTTTCAGTGGATGCTACACAGTATGCTATACACACAGTGGCTTTACAAAGACACATTTGGTTGAGATTATGAGGAGAAACCTAAATCTCTCTCTCTCTCTCTCTCTCTCTCTCTCTCTTACACACACACACACACACACATACACACACTAACACACACACACACACACACACACACACACAAAGTGTATCTGGGTCAAACTGCTTTAGCAGTATTGAGCTGCTGAGTATAGGTGGAAAGATATTTCAGATTACTGCATAGACTAAGGATAAGTTTACATGCAAGTTAAGAAAGCATCAACAGTAAAGCAGATCATTTACCATTAAAAATGCTCACAAGTACTTAAGTTCTTTCTTTCTGCAGTGGTAATGATGCATTTCTGTAAAAGAAATGCAACACAGATTTTTTCAATGTGATTTAAATGTGATATGTCTTGACGACTTTTACTGCCCAGAAAAAAATATGAAAATATTCAAATACATGCTATATAGAAGATGTGCTAACTTTTAACACTAGAAAAATTAAGAGTTGTTTATTTCTTCTAATTTATTAAAAAACACAGGCATATATTTAAAGGTAACATAAAACACTTACTGTTTGCCTTCTTTTTCTCTAAACAAGATTATATGTACCTAAAATGCACCTTAAAATCTTAATCCCAAAACATAATCTTACAGATAGAACACTAAGGCCTCAGAACCAATGCTTCCTGTCTCAACAGGATGTGCTGTGCTAGCCGCAGTGAGTAGCAAACCGATGGCAGGGAACTCCACACCAGTATTGCCCCTTGGGAGCCTTCAATGACTAGGCCTTTCATTGAGTGCCTCACAGGACCAGAAAATACCAGTTTAAAACAAGTCACCAAAGTTAACACAGTCTGGCCTATTCTTAATTAAAGAAATAAGTCAAATGAGGCTATCACAATTACACAAGGCTTCATAATCTTTACTTATTACATAAAAATTGAACAAAATTTAGGCTCAACACTTACTCCTAAAATGATCTCTAAATGCTGATTATGCATTCAACCCAGAACTCCTGAAATAAAATAGTAGAAATCCTTGGCACATTGAAACTGCTTTTCCTGAGCTTTAAATATGGGGTACCAGTAGTAATTATTAATACTGCTTTAGAGAGACAATGAGCAAGTTACTGGGGTGGCAAAAACAGACAGCAAGAGAAAGAAGTAAATGACTAAATGAAACAGTTCCTCATTAGCCATACAATAATGCTTAATATGTAGGTGCAACTAGTGATTGGGAAGCTGCAGCTGGAGCATAGAAAGTCTCAGCAGTGCCATGGTCATCAATCATGGCACAGATGGCCGGAGAAAAGCCCCTATCAGTGGTGACAGGGAGGCGTCCATTGGCGGATTGCAGCCCATGTTGAAGTCATTCTTCAAAGGGCACATCAGTGCCTTTTGGTTGTCAGCCTGGAAGGCTTGAAAATGATGGATACATGTGGTTTTCTCATGCACTCTCTCTCCAGGGGACGAAGGGGGTGGCAAAGCTGTCCATCCCACAAAGGCCAGCCCCTAAGAGTTGCCTGCCCCTCATCCCAGGGGCCTGTCACTGAGGTAATTGATGATGTTTTTATTACAAGGTGTGGGATGTGGGTTACTGATTGGGGTATACCCATGTTGTGTGTGTGTGTGTATATATATATATATATATATATATATATATATATATATATATATATATATATATATATATATATATATATCCTTACTCTTACCATCAAGATCATGTAACAAGTGAAAGTCATTACAGACATTACATATGTCTGCTATGCAACATTATTTTTATACAAGGAGTAATTCAAAGTTTAGCAATGAGACATAGACATAAGCTAGAAAGAAACTAAAGCGTAGTTAACTGAACAGAAGGAATAAGAAATCAACACTCCGGTAGTTAAACAAAGCAGACTTGCAGTGTGATATTAGTTAGGTGATGAAAGAAAGTAAAAAATTTTTTTTTTTTACATTACACCACCAAATTTAATTTGCAAACATTATCCAAAATGCCAAATGTGTAAAATTACCACATAAAAACTCATCAAACTATGTGCATATGTTCAATCTCTCTGCAGTCTTGCCTGTGCAAAGCACAATGGTGAGATATTTTCAAGAAGAGCACTTCCTGCAAAAGCTCCCTGCCAAGCTAAAGGCCACATGGCATGCTGGAGTTGCCATGAATGACCACGGACATTCCAGCCTCCAGCAATAAACAACCAATGACAAATAGCATCTAAGACCTGACTGACCCCTAACACTTACCCTTACTTTTTTGTGAGGTTACTTGGAGTAGTATTTAGCTTAACTGCTCACATCAGTGATTACAATGTAGAGATTTTAATGAGGCAGACATAGAAGAGATAGAACTCTGACAGCATTTTAAGACATTTGTCAGCAAAATGTTTACTGACAGTATTTAATATCTTGAGGTGATTTTACAGTTTAGCCAATATATTTTCTGAAATAAATTGATATTACAATGTACTGTATCTAGTTACTAGGCTGGTTTCATTATACTACTCCTAGGGGGTTTCACTTTCACAATGTAAGCTATTAAAACATATGTTTAGCATTTAATAACTGTTGTAGAAGGTCCATTGTTTCTTTTGTTTTTCAAGTGCACAAACTGAATTACAATATTAATGTTAACTCAATGCTCACAAGCTCCATTTTTCAACAGCCCGATTTTGCAAAAAAAACTCAGCAAGGCCAATTCATTAGTTCAAACTGCACTCAAAAGTACAAAGTTCCAAAAGATTCATTCATTCATTATCTCCCGCTTATCCTCTATTAGGGTCGCGGTGGGGTTCCCCATGCCCATCCAGGGGAGAACGTTTTGGGCGCTGGGCAGATAGACCCAGGACAGGGCGCCAATCCATCGCTGGGCACACACTCACTCACACAGACACACTCTATATGGGGCAATTTTGAGAATTCAATTAACTTGAGGGCGGCACGGTGGCTTAGTGGTTAGCACGTTCGCCTCTCAGCG
>JAFMOD010000880.1:731735-757222 GCA_019802435.1 Corydoras maculifer | reverse complement strand
TCATGTATAACTTTCATTCCACTTCACAATTGTATACCACTTTGTGTTGGTCTTTCACATTAAATTCCAGTGAAATATATTTATGTTTGTGGTTGTAATGTGACAAAATATGGCAAAGTTCAAGGGGTATGAATACTTTTGCAACCCACTGTACATGTGTGCAATAATAAGTTTCTACCTCTTTTAGACAGGATCTTTTATCTTTTATATTTTGTTATTTCTTCTTTTGTACTTTTTAATATATTTTAATATTTTTGTTGCTGGTCTCACTAAGAGGTACCAAACAATTTTCCAGTGTTTAACTTCAATATCAGTAAAGACTTATTATATTATATCTCATCTTAATTTATTTCAGCTAATGTTTATTTACTGTTTATAGTTCTGTACTCTTTTTAGTTTATTTCTCAATTCTAAATTTGTCATTAACCTGTAATGTGTTTGAGCTCTGTTAATCCTACATGTCTACATATAAATTAATGGCAAACCTTAGCATTTTTAAATGCCTTGAACTACTGTAAATTTTTGCAATTTCCCACTGGTTATCAATAAAGTATTCTGATTCTGATAAACTGAGTTAAGCCATTTAATCACTGTATTATTTTTTTAATAAAAATTTGAAATTGTCCATTGTAGTCACTTGCCTTAACCATCAATGAGTTTCAATTTGTCTTGGTATCAATAAAGTGGGGCATATGTGCTCATTATATTTCTTCAGAACATATTACTGCAGCTTTTTAGTTTTGCATAAACATATATTTAAAGTATACATACTGCACATTTCTATATGCTTCTTTTTTGGCCTCCTGTTTTTTTCTCCACACAACAGCTTGACAGAATAATCTGAACCAACCACCCACCATACATTTCCGTCTGTTTACAATAGCTATGCTGTTTGACTCTTATAATATAGATAGATGCATCCTTATACCATGATATGTACATATCAATAGTATGAATGATCAAAGGACTGTGTTGTTTGTGGGACCTTGTAATTGTCATTGGATTTTTTAAAGAATCACAATTTAAATTTGTACTCCAGTGGAAACTACAATGTTTATTCATTAATTTTCTATCTATTCCTACTTTATTTCTATCTATTTCTCTCTATCTGTCTTTATGTTAATACTTTTTGCAAATTTCCTCACTACTCATGTTGAGACTGCTAATGTCCCCTAAAAAGGAAACCAAGGCAAACACAGTGCATTGTGGCTAACTATAGGTAACATGCTGCTTGTCATTTAGTTTTAGTTACGTTTTCGCCATATTTTGGTTGTATTGTTGAAAAGTGAATTACAGATCACTGTTACTCCTCCACTTTTCCCTATGCTACCCCTCACCCTCTCTGCATAGTCACCCTTTTGGAAAGCATGCCATTCCAGCTTATTGCATACTTTCTTTTTTTCTGCTTCTCCCACTCTTTCTTCTCCTCTACTCCTTCAGTTCTGGGAGCTTCGGAGGCCTCATGTGGTTGAGGGGGATGCTGTTGGCAGAGTATGAGCCAATGCTTGCCAATGGCTCTACATTTAGCTGCACTGCCTGTGTACCAAAGAGCACACACAAGGCATTCACACAGTACTGTCCACATTGCCAGTGAGCCAGGTCAAACTGGACTGTGTGCTCGGCTCTCACCAGCTTCTTTTCACCTCTGTATGTGCAATGCAAGTACACATAGTGTGAACTAGCAAATGGGTTTCTATTCACACACCTTTCTCCTGGGATACCAAAGAAGGTAGAGTTGATAGGGAGAAAGCGTGTGGGCTTTTGTGTGCACGTGTGTTTGTGTGTGTGTGTGTGTGTGTGTGTGTGTGTGTGTGTGATAGAGAGAGGGGGGGGGTAAAGGCGGGGCAAGGGCAGATAAAGGTTTCAGAGGCCCCTGGGGTGAGTTTCTGTGGCACAGATGTGAGAATGGGGTAACCATGTGGGTGCGTTTTGGTAATGATCAAATGGTTTCCCATTTGACTTAGCTTTGTTTGAAAACATATTGCCTCTCAACACCTGAACTCAATGACAGTGGCTATATTAAGTGTATAGTCTGTAAATCACTCTCCACCAGCTCATCTGTATTTCATTACATCTTGTATTGTGAAACACAAAGTTTGAGTTTGAGTCAAATATGTAAAGTTAGTGTAGATGTATAAAGATGAGCACTGGCTTTAATTACTTTGCAAAAAGCAAAACAGAGGAACTAAAGCTCATTCATTATAAGTAAAAAAAAAAAAAAAAAGAAAAGCCAACGACATTGATGCACTGTATACAATACTTTTATACATTGACTTTCCACAGACTGAACTGATACATCTATAAAGTTGAGCCTTACTACAATTTGTATATTTATTTTTAATATGTTTTAATTAAACTATTTGTCATCTTCAGCCTTTTAAATTACAACAGCCAAGGCATATGGAGTGCTATGCTGCTCAGGTTTCACTTAATTCATGAATTTATGAAAGATATGATTCAGGTTGCTTTAATCACAGATGTATGAAACTTGTAATATGAACTACGCCATATGAAGCTTTATTAAAGACACTACATGTCATTAAACTTGTAATATGAATGGCACTGTTCACCCAGAATCAAATAATTTATTCGACTGCATTCAACCTGAGTTGTATGCATTTAGAAAATGGGGCCTATGCCATACTTACAAAATCATTAGATTTTATTCATTCATTCATTCATTTATTCATTCATTCATTCATTATCTCCCGCTTTATCCTCTATTGGGGTCGCGGTGGGGTTCCCCATGCCCATCCAGGGGAGAACGTCTCGGGCGCTGGGCAGATAGACCCAGGACAGGGCACCAATCCATCGCTGGGCACACACTCACTCACACAGACACACTCTATTTGGGGCAATTTTTGAGAATTCAATTGACTTGATCCATGTTTTTGGACTGTTGGAGGAAACCGGAAAACCCGGAGGAAACCCACGCAGACACGGGGAGAACATGGAAACTCCACCCAGATGGGGATTCGAACCGGGAATCTCTAGCGCTGAGAGGCAAACGTGCTAACCACTAAGCCACCGTGCCACCTTCATTAGATTTTATATTATTTATATTAGATTTTATTTTATTTAAATAAAGCTTAAATGTTTTAAAGCAATCCTTTATTTATGGACTTGTTGTTATTTACTTAACATATTGGTTTGTGCAGGATCCATGCCCATATGTATTTGCATTTGAAGCACAGAAGTGAGATCCAATCACAAGCAGACACTGGAGACACATTTCTAAAGCCAGGTGTGAATAAACATACTTAAAGCTGTCCACCTGTAATCCAATCAGTTATGTCACGCGTGCACACACACACACACACACACACACACATACACACACACACACACACACATGTATGCACACACATGTACGCACACACATATACCTGCAAGGTCTGACTGCAAAGCGTAAGCACAAATGTACTGCAAAAACCTATGCCTTTCCTAATCATGTGACCAGAACTCATATGCATCGAAACAAAAACATATACACACATCATTCATCACAGGGGCAAGCAGTCCCTCTCATTTTCTGAATTCTGCTATACAAATGAAAGCAAATTGTGGAGAAAAGTAGAACACACGCTCAATAATGCTGATCTCTACCATTTCTAGCTGGAGGCCATTTTCTCCATAGTTTTAAAACTTAGTCAGGCTTAATGCACTTTGATGGAGATATGTTTTATGTGAACTGAAAAGCAAACTGAATGATCCTAAGACAAAATACTGTGTTACACTCACTGTCAAATGCTGGAAGAGCCATGCCCGCATAATGTTAGTTGCTACTTTGGGAAAGATGCCTCGTTTTTTATTCCTTTTTTTCTCTTTATCAGGGTCATCATCGTCGCCTGTGCTGGGGGAGGCCACACTGTTGTCCAGTCCATCACCTGTATAGCACACACAGAAGATGCATGAGCAAAGCAGTTTACTTTAGTGTTTGTGATGCACGCACATTCACAAAATAAATGTCAGGGCTCTACCATATGAAGTAGGGAGAAATATCACATTTTAATGCTTCATTTTTAACATATTTCTAATTCTCAGATAAGAAACACACACAAGACAAACAGACAGAAAGACATATACAAAGAAAAAGAGGCATATATATATATATATATATATATATATATATATATATATATATATATATATATATATATATATATATATATATATATATATATATATATATATATATATATATATATATGTATATATATATATATACATACACACACACACACTTTAATATTGTATCACATAATACCTCTTCATTTGATGTTGTATTTTCTTTAATATGTTATATTTCTGTATTAACTTTCTCTTGAAATTGTGTTTTCATAGCTTTGGAATTTATTTTTTAGAATTATTATTGTACCCTTGTTCCCACTGTAACAGTCATACCATCAAAGCACACTAAATTGAGTTGAATTGAATTAAAGTGTGAAAGCAAGCGACAGTTAGAGAGACTGAACGAGAGAGAGAAAGAAAAAGAGAGAGAGAGAGAGAGAGTACAGTAAGCTGAACAGAAAGATAGCACAGTCTCTCTAAGGACTGGTAAGGTTGCATTTCTTTGCTCCTATTTGTCTAAAAAGAATGAGCATTGACAGATAGATTTAGTCTTTATCATTTGAGGGAAATATTTGCCCAGTCTTTTTTCATACCTCAGGTAAAGGGAGTTACACAGCCACATAAAAAAGGAAAAATATGATGCCCTGCACAAGGCTTTCTAAATCACACGATTTAAATAACAATATGGTCTAAAGCAACCAGTGAGTCATTGATAAGTCTCTGTTAAGGCCAGTAATACAAAAGTCAGCTTAAAGATGAAATACAGAAGGACTTAAATCTCTGATGCTCTGAATCTCATGAATATGAAGCTAGTGTGGGAACCTGGTGTATTTTAAGAAATACAATTCATTGTATAGCTTCCATATGGCAGGTATAAAAACACAATCATAAAAATGCTGTCAATTTAGACATTTGTATTAATAAATCAGAAAGATATAAGCAAGGCAAGCAACATTACATAGCTGCAGATTTAAGTTGCTAGGCTCACTTTTTCACATTTTTAGATAGGCTGAGTAAAGAGGTTTTAAAAATGGAACCAGTCATTTATTAATTACACAAAAAGTGCTCCCAACATGCTGTTCATTGAAGCCCCTTAAAATGGTATGGGTTAACTCTTTCTCCCCCAGTACCTCTAAGCACCTGCATGGGGCTGACTCATTGATAATTAATGGAAATGTCTGTGGTAATCTGGCTGGAGATAGCTTTCTTTCCAGCTTCTGTGGAATAATGAAGGGCCTAAAATGGCCTTTGCTCCCCATTACCTCAGGCAAAAAAAATTCCTGAAAGCATGCCTTGCGGGCATCTAAATTATATACACCATTAGGAGAGTGAAGGCTTTCTGTAAGTCATATAAACTGTCTGCCCTTGCTACTGAAGAGCAGCCCAAAAAAGGCTGAGATTTCTTAAGTGGAGACTTATGTAGATCCAGTGGTGCTACTTTACACAAGAGCACATTTTCCCCTTCAGGTGCTTCAGGTGCTGAGAGCCACTCGAGCCACGAAGCTTTTCCCACATAAAGAAAGCTATCACACTCACTCTACAATTACACAAAGACACTCACAGACAAGACACACGCACACACGCACATAAGCTTGCAAACATGCATGCACACACACAACATGTACTTTGATTACATCATTAACCAACACCGAAAACAGTTGGGCTTAAGCAGGGGTTTGCCCTCCCTACTGTTTTTAGGCAAATAAGACTTCCTTGCTCCCATCTGGGAAAGGAAGCAACACTGCTGGTTTGTAATCTAAGACAAGATTTTCATTGGAAGCAAATGCTCTCGAGTCAGTGTAAAGCCTACTTCGTGTTCAGTAAAGCTTAAAATAATAAACCTATGGCTTGGCCAGGCAACTCAGCAAAACAGAAGCAAAAGCAGATATTAGAACAGGGTGGAAAAGTGTGTACGTGTGTGTGTGTGTTTGTGTGTGTGTGTGTGTGTGTGTGTGTGTGTGTGTGTGTGTGTGTGTGTGTGAAGATTGGCAAACAAAAGATGCCAGAATGGCAAAAGTGGAAAGAGATTAGATTGTGTGTTTGCTTTTTTTTAGCATCCCCTACTCCATTAATTTGGAATATGTATTGTTTAACATCTTTTTCTTCATGTTTTACATAACCCTAAACCCTTAAAAACTGGACACTTGAGGCCAAATGGAAGACACGTTAGGGTGTGGAGCTGCTAATTTTATTGTCACTCATATTTTTCTACAGTTTACTACATATTTAACTTAGCTAGGTCTGGGGTTCATTTTGGTTCCTTCCTTTTAATAACCAACAGTAGCCAGGCAGCCATATGGCAGTGACTGTAAGTTAGTCTTTTAGAAAACGTCATTTTTGGCCACCGCCATGACTCTGTTTCTTCCACCCCCGGCCAACGTGTGAATGGCGGCAAGTCTGAAAAGGTGGAAATAATCATAAAAATGATGCCAGTCCATAAACAAGCTCACAGCCTCATTAGTTCAGCAGCAGGCTCCAGTGGCAGATTTATTCGCCTTTTCGCTGATGCTGTGAGGAAATGCCATGGGCTAACTTTGGACAACTGCTAATGGGTTATGACAGTGTCTTAGCATCTAGCACAGGGCTAGAGAGAGGCGGGTGTGGAGGCTGGCCTGCTACTGACAGTGAGGGGAAAATTGTCATCTCATCTGGCCATATGTGGTGGAGTCTATGTGGCAATTAAGAAGCAGGCCAGTGACTGCAGCAGGCTAGAGGCTGAGGAGGATGCCCCACGGCAAACCAGAGAGAGAATTTTTTATGATCCCCCCTCACAGACGCATACACTCCCGTGGCTGACATCGCTCTCCCTGCCTGCCTGCCACACAAATCAGGTTAACAATTTTCCTTCAACATGCTTTTGTCAGCCAGTTTTCTTGAATGGCTGACCCCCTATTTTTAGTCTTCTTTTCTTTTTTGGTCACTTGTTCTGTTCTCACTTTTTACTGCCAATATTCATGTAGGTTTTTCTTTTCCTTAGCTCTGCCATTATTTTTCTCACTTAAGGCATTTCCTGACATTATCATACGGATCTGGAGTAATCTATTATGAGCTTATTACTCAAAGGCAGCACTTAAATTGGCATTCCATGCTCTTTTTTTAGCTTATTCACAACATTAAGGTGTCAGACATTTTTCTAATGATTTATTAATTAGTATATCGACATTTAGCCTGATGCTAATTGCATATAGTCTCACAAGATTCACTCAAAAAAAAAAAAAAAAGCCTGACAACACAAAATACTATGTTACAGTCAATAAAAAGATGATAAAATTTGATAGGTTTCGCTGTTCCTTTTCAAGCCAAGGGTTATCATTCAATCTGTCAAAGCCATAGAGCACAGCTGCTTGTCTTTTTAAATATTTTCAAGTTTTAACTACATTTTTACAAGACAGGGTCTGTTATTAGGTTTCAGAGACATATGTTTGGAGATTGTTACCAATTATTTTTCACATATTGTTTTTAGTTGATTACTGGATGTCGCCTTACATCTGTCTTTATAACGACCGTGCTACTGGTTGCATATATCCTTTATTTGTACTGCACATTTAATTTTACTTATTTTCATTTACATTGTTGAAATTTTATGGCACAGTTCAATATCTCCATATTTTTAATGAGCAAACATTTGAACACCCCGTTGTTTGTATAAACACCCTTCCACAAGCTCCAGTGTCTGTTGTAGAGTTCCAAAAAATGTAATTCAAGTTTTAAGACTAAATGTATTTTTAACAATTAATTAACAAATATTCAGTTTATCGTTACTATCCCAATGCATGTCAGCATGCAGCATTATTATAGTACTTATTGAAAGCTTTTTCATTGAATTTTTGAAATGAATTTTTCTGTGATCTGCCTATAACCATCCATCCATCCATTATCTTCCGCTTTATCCTCTACTAGGGTCGCGGGTGGGTTTCCCATGCCCATCCAGGGGAGAACGTTTCGGCCGCTGGGCATATACTCCCAGGACAGGGCACCAATCTATCACTGGGCACACACTCACTCACACACACACTCTATATGGGATAATTTGGAGAATTCAATTGACCTTGATCCATTTTTTTGGACTGTGGGAAACTGGAGAACCCGGAGGAAACCCACGCAGACACGGGGACCCAGATTGGGATTCGAACCAGGAATCCCTAGTGCTGAGAGATGAATGTGCTAACCACTAAGCCACCATGCCGCCCCTGACTATAACCCATAACAATAAAATGTATTCTATTTTTAGATTTATATTTGTTTGCTTATTTAACTGCCAGTTAGTCCTGCTAGTAGATAACTTAAACAATTGTTGATTATGTAACATGTTTACACATATGAGATAATTATAGCTATTTATGGAGTTTATAAAGCATACAAGAAAAGCCCTAAAATATTTGTATTATAATACTCAGTGACTTATGTGTATACACTATAAATATATAAAAAGAGCTAAATAGCTAAACTCAACTGTTTTTTTTCCTCTTATAATTACAAGAAAATATTTCATAAATAAACACTAATCTACAGGGCTTCATGACTATGATCCACAATTAAAGATGATTCATTTTAAATAAGTAGGTAAATGATGACAGTTTAGGGAACCAGAGAACAGTGAGTGTTGCTGACAGATGCTGGCTTGGTACAACCATAATTTGATACATAAAAACAAATGTAATTATGAACCCTTTTATCACCGCTTCCATCTCTTTGCCCACCTTTGCTGTGCTGGAACCTGCGCTGTAATGTGTGTTTAATGTATTCCATATTTAGCATTGTTCCATCTCTCATTACATAGTGATGCCAATGTCAAGGCTTGCTGTGAGCCCTTCATACATAATACCAGGTCCTGGGATCATATGCCTGACATACCCATAGGTGATGGCAAAAATGTCATTGTAAATGTTACTGCTCACTCGCGTCTGTATCTGTATAAGGGTCACTAACACTGAAGCCCTCAACACGTTGAAAAACGTGCTGGGACCTCGGGGCACAAACACAGCAATAACTTGATAAGGCCACTTCTGTTCACTCTCTTCCTGCTTGTCTCGCCACTTCTCCCTCCCTCTCTGCTTTTTTTAGTCCTCTAGTCCTCATGCTAAGGGTTTTGCAGAAATAGTCTTATGGCAGCATAGACCAGCAAGTTTACAGTTCCATGCCAAGCTCTTTTACTCTCCAACTATTGATTTTTCCACCTTTGTATTTTTCTTTTTAAATCTGAAGATATAAGGTGAGAGAAAAGGCAGGGTGTGTAGGTTTAACCTAGAACACTTTTAGAGTCTTTCTGATTCCACGGAGACACACACACACACACCCACACACACACACACACACACACACACACACACACACACACACACACACACACTTTATCCATTCTCTTTTCTCACCCTCTGTCTAAGGCAGCTTTTAACACCATCTTCAGCCCAATTGTGTTCAATAACAATCCAGGCTTGATATTTTCAAGAAACCAACTACAAAACAGCTAAACAGTAACTGTAGCTCCAAGGGAGCGTAACTGTGTTGTTAACTGCATTCTAACCGATATTGAAAAAATATTGTATTTAATCCTGCATCTGTAAATAAAATTATGAAATGGTCTTATTTCGACTTGAAAAATGTATAATATTTATGGTCTTATCTGATGCCAAAAAAATAAAATTAAAGAATTCAAATGAGATTATTTTGCATATTTAATGGATTTCTGTACTTTTGCATTATCTGAACCAGATTATAATTTGGCAATAAAAGGATTTCACTGCAAACTCTGCAATCTCATGCATCATGAAATGAAGTGGTTGACTTGCTTAATTTAGCTGTTTACCTGTGTGTAAGATTACAATTACTTTTGTACTTTGGTAGACAATTTTCAACTATTCTAAATCTAAATAACTGGGTAGATATATAATTTTAATAAGCATAGATTTTCCTGGGTGGCACGGTGACTTAGTGTTTAGCATGTTCGCCTCTCAGCACTAGGGATTCCCGGTTCAAATCCCAGTCTGGGTGGAGTTTCCATGTTCTCCCCGTGTCCACGTGGATTTCTCCCACAGTCCAAAAACACGAATCAAGGTCAATTGAATTCTCCTGAATTTCCCCATATAGAGTGTGTTTGGCCCAGCGATGGATTGGTGCCCTGTCCTGGGTCTATCTTCCCAGCGCCCGAGACGTTCTCCCCTGGATGGGCATGGGAAGCCCCACCGCGACCCTAATAGAGGATAAAGCAGAAGATAATGAATGAATGAAAGAGTGTGTTTGTGTGTGTGTCTGTGTGAGTACATGTGGGCACAGCGATAGATTGGCACCCTGTCCTGGGTGTATAGATAGTATGCTTTACTGAATGTTATAAACCCATGGCTATCATTAAAACTGTCCAATGGAGTTAACATAGAGAAGCAATAGTAAGTATTTTTCATTATTAGCAACAATGTATAATTAACAAGGTGTATGGCCACAGTAAGAAAAGAATTTACAAGTTTATTGTCTCTATATCTTTATATAATATTTCATACTAGCTAATTAAATCTACAGATTTGCTAGTCTGTGTTACAAGGAACACATTTCCTACCTTTTAAAAGTGATATTTAACTAAGATGATTAAAGCAGACACTGAGGTCAGTACATTACACTGAAGGGATGTTGTTGATATGTAGTTCTATCTGCTAAAAGCATGCTGAGAAGGTAAAGGTAGTAAAAAATTAAGTGTATAATTGAGTGTAAACTTTAACAATGGCTATACACAAAATTTATAACACACACATGTGCACACAGACACATACACACACACACACACATACACACACATATATAAGCACAATTCATGTGAACAAATATATGCAGGCGCACACAACACACACGCATGCACACAAACACACTCACACACACGCTTGGCAAAAAGAGCAACAAGCGCTTCAGGGGCAGAGTGGGCCTCTACTGGTCATAACCTTTACATATCTCAGGTTATCAACTTGAAAATCTTTCTTACTGCAGCTTTGCTTGAACCTATTTAAGCTCTGATTACCAGCCAGTGGACAGATTACCACTTAGATTGTGTTTCGTAAACAATACACTTAAAAGCCTTGACTCTCTCTTTCTCAAACATGCATTAGGGATGACACACCCGCTCCACAAACCCCCTGGCAAACTAACACACTTTTGTATTGTTTGTTACTTATCATTTACTTTAAATCAGCAGAATAAGCCTTAAAAGCTCTTTATCTTCACAACAGGTATCCATGTCAAAAGGCCAGCCAGGAGCTCTAGAGGGGGTAGTTGTTTATGAAGGGTCACTCTGGGGTCAAGCTTTTGCTTAGTTGTTAACATAGCCCTCCCCCTAAAGAGAATCCTTTTCTGCCAGCTTTACGTCAACTCAGACCACTGTCCTCCACCTCGGCACCCCACCAAAATTTAGAAAATAATTATATATGGGTCAGATAAATGGGTCAGCACTCATTCATGAGGGGATTGAATGTTAAATATAAATCCTTTAAACCAAAGTTTCCTGTTTCCCTTAAACATTCATTATTATGTCATATATGAACATGTGTTGTGAAGATCAGACTAAAATAGGAACAAATTACACCTGATTTTATCCATTGAAAACTCTCTCTCTCTCTCTTACACACACACACACACACACACACACACACACACACACACACACACACACACACACACGTGTTTACAGGATTGTGTGAAAGATTGACAATAAACTAATATATGGTTAGGGAGACATTTATATTTATATATATATTACTTTATTACTTTATTTTTAATCTTTTAATCTTTCATAAACGTAAATAATTTCACACAGTCCTGTGACCTTACACAATGCCTCAGCTGCTATCTGCAGGAAAAATATTCCTAACACAGCATTATCAGCAAGGCAGCATATGGCAAACTAGCAGCAGGGCATTCATCCTCATCCTCTTTAGAATCTAAAATTAGCACAATACTGTTTGTGGCTTTAAGCTGGACTCCAACCACTGTGACACTGCTAATATAATAAGCTTGTTGACCTCCCCCTCAAATAAAAGAAGAGAGATAAAGAAAATCATGTAGCGATCATGCTGCTGTTTGTTTGAGTTGTTTCATGTTTAAGCAATCCTTGCTAAAAGTTTAAGCTAATTCTATTAGGAAAAAACATATTGAGTGTATATCCTGAGGTATAGGTCTTAAATAATCACTTTATCAAAGAATTGAATAAACTTCCCAAAGAGTCTTCACAAAGAGAGTGTTAAGGCATTTAGGTACTTTTTCTGCATATTTTATTTGAACTTTTGATCCTCCCCACCAGGCATAGAAAAGTCACTGTATATCACTGATTCTTCCTTGCGATTACTGCTTTCCTAAATAATTTGTTATAGTGTTTAAGCAATGCTCTTAATGGTAAATTTAGTGTTCATGGTGACACCAGATAAAGTTTTTTATGATTAAGTAAAACTGAACAAATTCACCATTTCCTGAAGCACTTTCTGCAATGTTTTTTTTTATTTATTAACTTAAAATGTACATTATAACACAGTCTTTCTCTGCCAACTTTATTAGGGTCATGCTCTTGTTTCTGAAATAGTGTATATTTCCCAGTTCCACTCACCATACAGATACACTATGTAGTTCTACAATTACAATCCATACTGTAGAACAGTATCTGAATAATTTGTTAGACCCATTCATTCTGTTTTTTACTGATCAAGGCCCCTTAGCACCACCAAAGTGCCGGAAAAACCAGGATAGTGGATGAATCTATCACTGTAGTGTAGTTTGTGTTGTTGTCACTTTTGACAAAAGCATCTTTTAAATGATTAAATGTAAATACATTGATGTTATCTGATTTTCCTAAGCTAGATGTCTGCATCATCTTTTTGAGTTCCATACAAAAATCAAAACTGTGCATTTTGAAATTAAAGCACAATATCTTGTGAAAAGTGATAATGATAGAGAAAATGTTTTTTTATAATATTTAATTATTAATATTTTAAATAAAAAAAAAATTGTGGACAGTTTGGTATTTCTATTTCACCTGACTTTTATGTTTGTAGATTGTGGGACAAATCTGAGCAGACTCGGGGAAAACATTCAAACTCTAATGAAATAGACAGAGACTGCCCTCAGTAAAAGTTAAACCCAGGACCCTAGGTTTGTAGGGTGACAGTGCTATGCATTGTAAATGAACAGGGGCTATGAAAAAGAAGTAGAAGTAAGTGAAATCATTTAGCTGCTTTACTAAGCTTGACAAAGTCCAGCTTGAGGGCAAAAGACAGTGGCAGTAATTATGTTGATTAAAGCTCAAAGTAAACATTACACTGGAAATGTATCATTAGATAACTGTAATCATTAGCTTTTACAAGACAAGAAATCTTATAGCCCAAAATGATTGCGGGAAGCTGTTAGATTGTTTATTGTTTACTTTTCCTTTTTTGTTCAAGTTCCCACACACCATAAGTTCTGAATCTTTATGTCATATTGCCCCGCACTGTGGGAACTCCCAGGTTCCCTTTTTCACCATATTATCACTGTTGGTTTTTTGGCCTTATCAGTGACATGGCTATAAAACCATCAAGAAGTATAACAATCAGCAGAGATTGACAGCTGATGCATTGTAATTGTAACCCAAGTTAACCTATTAAAGCATTATTATGGTTTACCAAGGGAATGTGAGGGAGGTATTAGACCTTTTATTCTGTATTCATTCTTTATATCTGATCTACTAAAGTGTATATATAGACCTTTTTTCAGGATATATTTATAAGGTCAAAAGCAGGTCCGCAGCCTAGAGGGCAGAGCACATGCTTAAAAAAACAAACTAGGCTTTTGATATTTCAGTGAATGTAATGCATGTTAATTTCCAAAAATTCACTTGTGCTTTTTACCTTAGTACCCAATCCAAAGCTTTCTGAGCTACTTTTCTTACCTTGAGCCCACCTCTTTAAACTATTTCAATAAATACATTTTATTAAAACATACTATTTTTCCACTCATTGAAGCTTTAGTTTATTCAGATTTCATACAGCCATCTCAAGGCCCGATACCAAATAACAGTACCAAGCTTCTGAAAAAGCATGATAAAACAGCATGCATGTACACTTTCAGAGAAGCTTTAAAGAGAAGACATTTTTAAGAATGAGCACAGTCAAAAATGCTTACTTGGAAACTGAGTTAAATGTCAAACCATTGTCAGACATTGAGTAATAGTGTGGCATATTCAGAGAATAAAAAATGTAACAGCTACACACGGGAAGTTCTGTAGGCTTGTCCATGTTAATTCCAAATGATGGTTAAAAAAATGTGAGGCAAAGGAAGAATCTCTTCCAGTCTGATGGACAATCGTTTCAATTAACAAGTGATTTTGAAGAGCTTGAGTGGTGGGTGCTTGGTAGGCAGGACTAGGAACACAGAACTTTGACTGGCATCTAAATTGAGCCTGTGCCTGTATAGCAGATATTACACCCTGCCAATCTCTGCACAGTGTTGAAGTCTCAGGAACAAAGAGCCAATAAGAACCCTTGCTCATGCTGACCTTCATAGAGGCCTGTGGAAAACAGAGTCGATGTGATCTGTAGACAACACTAACTCACTCAGATCAATGCAAAAAATAATGATCTGACATGTCTGGCATTTTACTGTGCCCAGAAAAACTGCATAATGTGAAAAGTATAAGAACCTTCTCCCCTAAATAAAAAGCCATCATTAATTATTGCTGGATAAAAGCAGCATCTGGTTTCACATTAAAAATCATAGATATTGACCACTAACAAATTCCAGGCATTTTCCGGAGCTTTACTCATGTAACACAGATCATAGAAGCTTTCTCACCTATTCCAATACATGGGGTGTATGTGTCTCTAATAAATTTTTGCCTTACAAATTTAAAAGATAATACCCCAAAAAAACTAGCACACAGACAGGATAAAATGATTTGCCTTTACACACATACACAACCTCAATGACTAATGGAAACAACACCTTTAGGCCTATAGTTCACCTTTGAGGAGAGTGTTACATGTCACATCAAGTGAGACAACCATCCACGTGCAAATATAAATAAGGTGAAAAAATGTATATTGGGCGGCACGGTGGCTTAGTGGTTAGCACGTTTGCCTCTCAGCACTAGGGATTCCCGGTTCGAATCCCAATCTGGGTGGAGTTTCCTTGTTCTCCCCGTGTCCGTGTGGGTTTCCTCCGGGTTCTCCGGTTTCCTCCCACAGTCTAAAAACATGTATCAAGTCTATTCAATTCTCCAAATTGGCCCATATAGGATGTGTCTGTGTGAGTGAGTGTGTGCCCAGTGATGGATTGGCGCCCTGTCCTGGGTCTATCTGCCCAGCGCCCGAAATGTTCTCCCCTGGATGGGCATAGGGAACCCCACTTCGACCCTACTAGAGGATAAAGCGGGAGATAATGGATGGAAAGTATATTGGAAATGTTTTTTTAATGCTAATGTATTTGAAATGTGTGCTATAATTTGACATTTGACATTATCATTAAAAAAATTGTAACATGTTTCTGATTTTTAACCCCTGTTGATTTACATGTTTTATTTTTCCAGACAAGCAATATGGACTCGTTACTGCTGTTGTTTGTGCTAAAAGCATCAAACACAAAAAATATTTATCTGGGCACATTTGTTAAGGGTGAGTGTTTTTGTACATTCATCCAGGGTAATCCAGATAAATATTGAGTGATAGTAGTCATTGACTGCCTTTGACTTCTTCCAAGTGGCTTTAGGTAAAACCCAAAGCTTTTGATAGCACTCAGCATGCTTTGTGTATGTTCTCCGCGATCCTGGCTGAGTTAAAACTCTTTTTGCTCCTTTATTTTTGTGGCCCAAATGTTTTCTTTTTAAATCTAGATTTATCAATAACCCTCACTGCACTATGGGAGGGTATTAAGGAAGCCTGTAATAACCATTTGTTTTCCTTTGCCCTCTTAGGCTACATACATTTTCTGAAGTAAGCAGGATCCCAGTAACAAAGCCACAACAACTCCCCAGAGAGGGCAGCAGTTAAAGAAGGTTGTCACGTGTATGTGCTACACTAAGCTATGCTCACTAATAGAGGTGCACTAATTAAAGAAGGGCTGGACTGGTTCTCAGCTGGACTTCTTTATTGAGAAGAAACCCTCATGAGGAAAGACACACAGTCAGAAATAAATCTGCATGTTCTGAAAAATCCAGTTCTCTAATATACACAAGAAAATTGATAGAAAATTGTGGTATTTTGTGTTTTTTTTTGTGTTAACTACCGATCATTGGAGCATAATGTTCGATCTCAGTGAATGTTATGAACAACAATTATATTTTTAACTACATAAAGGAAGTGCATGTGAGCATAGTTTTATGCTGACCAGAAAGACAACAGTATTTGTTAGATACATGCCGGCAGATAGAAGAGAAACTCACTGACGTGCAGTGAAAGGAAGCGGTAGAGCATGGAAAGATGGAAAAGGTCAGTGAGGAAACAATCTATGAGAGACAAGAAGGGGGAGGAGGCCACTTGGGACAAGGAAAAGTGGTCATGAGTGTCTCAGCCAAAAGAATAATTATGTGCTTATTGGGATTATAAAGTGAGTCTTTAGCGAACATGTTAATACTCTTAATACAGCTACTTTTCTAAATTAGTAATTAACCTGCATTAACATAACACCTTCCCACACCAGAAAGCTTTGAGCTACACACATGTGCCAATACATTGTTGTAATATGGCATTACCCCATTCCATATAGCACACACATAGACACAAACAGTTAAATATAGACATCCTAACACTAAAAATAGATTACTAAAAATAGAACACTAGCACACCAAAGAGGGACAAATGAGAGTAACACAAACACCTGATGTAATTTGATATATAAAAAATAAAGCTTTAATTTTGTCAATAAAGGGCAAATGCAAACAGCAAGTAGATACTCCTAACATAAAATTTGATCTTTAAGTGACCCAACCAGATCCTTAATTACTGGTCAATGGCCAGCTAATTGCATAACTGCCAATCTTCTCTAATTGTTGTCTTTCTCCAGTCAGAAGAGGAGAGAAAAACAAAAAAAACACAAACCATAGGAATTGCCACTCAGTCATCTGGAACATAACACAACCCCTTTCTGCTTCCTGTCCTGTTTTGCCTGCTGGCTGCCCAAACACTCGAACTGGTGTCCCTAAGCTTGGCTTCAATAATAGATGAAGTGTGTGTGTGTGTGTGTGTGTGTGTGTGTTTGTGTGTTTGTGTGTGTGTGTCTTCTAGCTCACTTTAAATTTGCTAATCTGTTCATTGCTTAAATCTCACTTTCAAACTGGGGCAGTTTTCCTGCATAATGCTCATAATCCACAATAATTAATACCTGATTAAATAAAAAGACTTAAAATAGGATTGAGTTTATAATGTACAATACAATAAAATATTGAAATAAATTTTAAACATCACTTTTAAACACATCTATAATATGTATATAAGCCTTGATTAAAGGCATACCTTGCTCACTGCTGTTGTCTCCACTGTGAGATGTGTGTCCTCCACTGGATGGTCCTGGCGTGCCTCCTGAACGTGTAGACGCTGTGTCATCATGGTCTCTACTCCATGAGGTCTGCAAAGAGAGAAGCGATATAGTAAGTAAGGAGCAACCACACCATCAGACATCAGACCATAGGGACTTCATGCTCTGATAAGAGCTTACTGCTATCCCACATCATATAGACAGCCAGCACTATCAGATGTTCTTCATTTAGCATTTTTCCACTAGAGCAGTCTTTCCATGCCCCTGTAATTCTAAGTGTAATGTTCATCTTTAGTTCACAAGTTGGAGATTAAAGAATTTTTGCCAACAACTGTTTAAAGTACATATGAAATCTCCAACAATGACAATTAGTCCAAATATAGTCAATTATTATGACTAGATGAAATAAAATGTCCCATGACTGTAAACCTGCTGCTTCAAACAGACTAACAAACAGAACAGCTGTGACAAATAAGGACTCGCCAGGCACTTTTGTAGCAGACCGTTTGTGTGTGTCTGTGTGCGTACGTGTGTGTGTGTGACTGTGTGTGATTCTACAAGCAAAAATCAAATAAAGGCCATGGTCTCCTTGTAGAGAAGTAAATGAAAAAGAGAAATTTTTTTGACAATTCTGCTTAGGTGTATAATGGGCGAGGAGTGTCAGCTGCTGAGTGGATGCTATGTAGCAAATGGAAAAGACATAAGGTATAAAGAGAAGAGTCCTGAACAATAGATAACCACAGTTTGGGATCCCTTAGCACCACACAGGGCCTACTCACCCCATACAACACAAAACAGATGTTGTATTTGGGTACCTCCGTAAAAGGTCAGTTGTGTAAAGAAATAACAAGCTTAAAATGTGTTAAAATGAGTTGTACACATATACAAATGGCACACAGAGTTGTACACATTTACAAAGTAATAGGACGCAATGTAAAAAATGTTTTAGTTTAAAAATCTACAAGAATATTCAAGTTTCCAAACAATATTCTTTATGCACATTTTTATTCGCCCAAAACATTTTCAAAAAATAGAATACTTTTGTCACATTATCTTAAACCTTGCACTCATTTACACAATTTTTTTTAATGCTGAGCTGCAAAATATTACCAATTGGTTACAAAACAGATGAATGTGAATATTTCTTTTACTGATTAAGAAATGACAGAATGTCCTTTAAGCGTTAGCCGAAAACACAATTAGTAATTAAAAAAAAAGAGAGAAAAATTTTAAAGAAAAAATGGTGTATTCTGCAGCATACCAAGTGTATGCTGTAAGAGGTAATTTAGAACATATGCTCAGAGAGCAATCTGTTAAAGCAGCTTCTAAAACTTCAGCTATTGGGAAAAAACAGGACAGAGAACATGGAAGTATAGAGGGAACTTGTTTATTCACAGATTTATGAAAAAGAATGGCACAACACGTATAATATGTCTATCAGATGGAGAAAACCAAAAGAAAAATTATAAATGCTGTATGTGTATGTATTCCAACTTCTTTGTACAGTGAATCCATCTTGAATCTATAATTACAAAAAAATTGCAAACTATGGAGTTAACTGTAATTGAACAAAAGAGCAGTGAAGCTTGTGGAAGGCTTGCTGCAGAGTCCCCTGGGAATGGGGGAGGGTCTTAGCTGAGGGTGAGTGACATCTCCAGAGTACAAGCCGGTCTATTTATAATCGCCTGGTCACTCCTGACCACCGCTGATCTAACGACTAATTAATAGAAAACACCAAGATCACAGAACAGCCAAAGGCACATGCACATTTTATCCTTCCAACTATCCATCCAGAACTAAACTACAAGAGCAGGAGATATTGGAGTGTGTATTCTGCATCTGGTAAAACATCACAGACATAAAAGTGACTATGTAAGATTATAAGATTATAAAAGACGTGAGTTTCAATACTTACATCTAAAACATTTAAAGTTTATTCTCTGATAATGATCTGGCTAGCTTTCATATTATTTTTCTTTCACTGATTCCCCTCCCCCTCCAATTTCTTTCTCTTGGCCATTCCTTCTTCCATGCAGGATGGAGATTAATTCAATGCTTAATTGTTTGGTAAATTCAATTTTCCACATTCTATTCTGCATAGCTTTAGCTAAAGTTCTTAAATCTGTAGCACGTAGCCCAGGGAGCAGTGTTTGTCATCTGTGCCTGTCTCACTCTCTTTTTGTCATTACCATTTCTCCCGCCGCCACTTAATTCACCATGACCAGATTTTCCTAGCTGGAAATTCTGATTCTGCTATGATCTGTGAGGCATTCCAATTCATTGCATTTGCATTGTGTTGGGACTTTCTCACAGAGCACCCCCACATTTAATCACTACTCTTGCAAGGAATGTTAGTTTCTATATTATTTTACTATAATGAAATTTGAAACCTTTTTTTTATTTATGTACTTATGTCTTAACATAGTTCTGAAAAAAATAAGACATAACTCTGCTTATAACTATATACATTTTTTTTATAACGCTGTCTTGATGCACTGGTGCAGTGTTAATAGTTTTACAGCTACAGCTAAGTTTTCTTTTTTTGGAAAGCAAAAAAAGACATTTGCAAGGACCTTTAAGCAAACTGATTAATGCCTGCATCACTAAGAGTCCCTTTTAGTTATGTACACACAGTTGTAATTTACACAACAGTAAACACCAAAACTACAGAACTACAAAAAGGAAATCAGTATATTTACACATTTATTTGTTTAGTGTGGGGTTCTCGATCTGATAAAAAAATGTGAGGCTTTTAAAGTAAATCATGTGGAAATATTACAGCACTTTTGGTAATAAACAAATTTTGATAATGGTATGCACATCCAGCAAAAAAGGGAAAGTAGAACAATCCCCTCCCCCGTTACACCTACTTCTTCCCCAAATCTCAAGATTCAAAAGAGAGAAAAAAAAGCTGGGGGTAGAAGGGGAAAACCTAATAATTGCTGAAGAAATCTGGTTGGTTTCGGTCTCTGGAGAGAAAAAATATCTATGACTGGCCTCTGGGTGATATAAAGTTTTAAAACAAGTCTCCCTCTTAATAGGACCAGAGGATATCACATATCTCACTTAATTACAATAGCTTCAGGTCCTGCACATGCAGGCTGTGCTTGAGAAATTATAAATCTTTCTTTTTGATTAGGGTATAACATAATAACCTGTGTTTTGAATAAAGTTCTACTTTATAAAGACACAACTAATTATGAAATATACAATAGTAAACTAACAAAAATAAACAGTTTACAGAAGAAGCTAATTTCTCAATGTGTTTAATTTATTAACATCCAAATAAAATTATAGTATTAATCTGTATTATATAGAAACACAAAACATTTAACTGTCATGACATGATTGTGGCAGCTTTAAATACCACTTAAAAATAAATCTGCAAATTAGAATTTAAGAAATTTAATGTTAAAGAGTGGGTGATTTTATTATTTCATTTCTGCCTGTGAAATTAAACAGAAATAAACTAGTGAATCAAGCACAAGGGGAGAGAAATATGACTTAACTACTGGGACATAATAAGCAAATTGGCCTCACATTCCTAAAATATAAACAGTTAGCAAAAAGACACTTGGCTAAATCACAATTGTGTAAAAATATTCCTGCTTTAGGAAAGTTTCTAACAAAAACTTTCTAATTAATTACATTTATGTAATTAAGTGAAATCAAAATTTCCACTGCCTTCTTTAATTTGATAAATATTTTTAAACTTAAAACAATAAGCACAATAGATAGGCTCTTTTGTTTGCCATTACTAATGTTGTAATAGTGAAAAAACTTCTGTTTTTAATGTTCTAAAATCATTAGCAAATTGTACAACTACTACTCAAGTTACGTGTAATTAGAGGCAACTACTCAAGTGCTGCACCCTTGTAATGGGTAAAATGCACTATAGAAAACTCCTGTCACTGCAAAATTTTTAACTATAAATTGCATGACTTACAGTTGATTAATGAACTAGACACTTAAATGTTTTTTTAGAATGTGAACAATGCATTGACCAAGGTTAACTCAAGAAGGAAGATCATCTTAAAAAGCAAATGATCCACTGTAAAGGAGGTTTCCTGTTGCATAAGCCTACTTTCCTGGATTTTACACAAATGAAGTCATAAACTTTACAACTAAACACATTTCACACTCAAACTGTACCATTCAAAACTTTTTAAAAAGTTGGCCTGAAACCATTGTAGCACACACTGCACTTTACTGTTCAGATGGAGGTAAAACTGTGTTCACTCAACACTAAGGAGTTTGTTTTTGCTGAGATGTAAATGAGTCCCATGAGGAAAGGGTTAATGATGCCTTTCTTAGCAGCTGAAGAGAATGAGAGTTTATCAGCGAGCTCCAAACTGCCAACCATCTTTCCAAACTGGCTTGGCTGCATTCATAACCTAGCTGAGATCCGCTGACTTTTTCACCTCCTTTTCCTTTTGTGTTGCTGGGAGGTGTCGTTCTTCTCTCACTGCTCACAGACCGTGCAAAACAATGGTGGCTTGGTGCAGAGGCATTACTGAGACGATGCATTGGCACACAAAGAACCAAGAGCCAGTCTAATCAATTCTGTATATATCCCCCAACCACCACCACCACCTTTTCTGCACAAATCGTCTTGCTGGAATAAATTGCTTTATGAATAAATGAGCCATCCTTACTCTCTCTTGAGCCAAATTTGCACAAAGAACATTCTCTCATAGTCCAATTCAACTTTATGCCTGAGGGCATACATAAAAAATACATACCGAGTGAAGGAATGTACACACCACGCAAATTTGTTAAGGGTGTCACTAGAACATAGACTTATTTGGAAAAACTGTTATTTAAAACTTCACTGACTATCAAGTAGAATTTACCACTTAAATTTTGTATATATATATATATATATATATATATATATATATATATATATATATATATATATATATATATATATATATTATTAGTTCAGATCAGTTAAAAAAGCAAGATCCCTTTAAATCACTCAATTTGGATATGATGTGGTTGTAACTACAATTGATAACCATCCAAACAACATTTGAAGAAGTAACTTTTGTATGAGTATAAAACTGAATATCACATGATGTATGCTGCTCAGTAGTGGGTCTATGTCTGTGTAAAAGTGTAAAAACAGAGTAAAGAATTGGTGTCATGTACTGGAACATATAAAGTAAGAAGACAGCAGCTGGTCATTTATCATCAACTATGTTTATAAAAACAATGCTCTTAAATAAGTGATTAAGTCAAGCTGTGTGTGTGTGTGTGTGTGTGTGTGTGTGTGTGTGTGTGTGTGTGTGTGTGTGTGTGTGTGTATGCCTGTGGGCCTGTTTACGTGTTTGCTGCCCAGCACCAGTGTATTATTTAAAAGTAAACTTTTAAATAATACATGACATCCAAGTTACGAAGTAGGCTAATAAGTGTGATACAAAGTGTAAGTTTTTGAAGAAAAAAACGCCCCGTGCACAAACGTTACCAAATGTTATTTGGTGGCGTCCGTTTTATTCTGTAATATTCGGACCATGGCGCCAGAGTTTTCACTGCTTGCAGAGCTACAACTGGTCAACGGGATATGCATTCGAACAGTTTTGCGTAATTAACCACCTCGTTACTTTTAATAACAGCGTTTTATAACATGTTTACTGTCGTTACTTTATACCTTTCTTCATCGCAACTCTGAATAAAGCACCAGTAGTTCTCCTTCGGGACATTAAAATAATGAAATCAGAATAAAATCCACACCGAAAATTCTTTTAACATAATAATAAAGGTAGATCAGGGTCCAAAATTGCCCATCTGCGTACAGGTTAGTGGGATCTAAATCAAATGCCCCATGCAGGCCGGGGTTATGACTGGTAACCAAGTTCATAAGTGAAACTCTGGCCATACAGCTGTGTCAAACACTCAATAAACTTGCTCTTAAAAAGCGACTGACAAGACACAGACACTGAAGCGTAATCTCCGCCGCACATTTCGTAGCGCTAACCACAATCTTTACCGAATTGCATCTGTACTCTCTAGAGATACCACCTTCACACACGGCCCGCCATTCTCTTGCTTATGCGATGATCGCAAAAGCCCCCTGAATACTACTTGAAGTGATTTAAAATAAGAGGGAAAAAGATTAATAACTCAATGAACGCGAGCTAAATTAAAATCGACACGAAGCAGGTCAAGTTTGTGGCAATGCTTTCACCAGCTAATCCCCCTAGGTCGGATCCCGGATCAAATCCTAATGAAGTGATAATGGCTACATTATTCAAATTTTTTCCATCTTCATTTTGACGGAATACGAAAAGCCATAATCGCATGCAAATCAGCGCGAAACAGCGGACTGACCCAGTCAAACAGAGAAAAGCGCCACCCTACCTGATCCAGCGGCCCCGACGATCTCGTGATTTCCTCGCTGTCCGATTTCGAGCCTCCTTCTCTCTCGTCTATCACCAAGTCGATGGGCATCTTGCCCTTCAAACAGCTAATGTACCGGTGGCAGAAGTTGTCGCATAGCTCGTGTACCTAGACAAATGAAGGGGGGCGATACAAGACAAGGTTTTTTTTGACAAATTAATGAAAATACATTCAGAATTCAAACGGGCAAAACTTTAAACGACAGAGCAGAGATATCAGCTGACAACGCCCCGTGTTAAATTTAGACGTTCCCTGAGCTCTAAGCATTCTCGACGTGACCTGCTGAAATGGCAATTAAAGTAAAATTGCATCTTATTTCATTACTGCCACCTTCCGGGAAAAGCCCCTTTTCCAGCCACCTGAGTCGTGCGATGAGTAGCTAATGGCACGACCATGGACACGAAGCTTTCAGAACTACAGTGAGCACATCAGGTGTGAGCCCGGTTATGAGAGATTGAGAGATTATGCACGCAAAATGTAAACCACCCTATGTGTTTTTTGTGAGATCATTTACGTAACGTCATGCATGCTTAATCTCAACATTACAAACTGCTGTATGCTGATTTTTTCGCAATGTTTAAGAAATGTTAACCGAGTTCAAATCATTTAAGAGGAACATTCAGTTCCACTTCGGGCGGCAGTGCATTGTAATTACAGTCAGAGGAGATATTAAGAAAAGCGACTGGTTTTGACCTCATTACAAAAGTCCAACAGCACAGACTGCACAATTAAAACTGAATTGAGCAGATAGGATTAAGGCTACCTTCTCCAGCTCCAATAGATGAAAACGTAAAACTTGTATGGCTTGTATCATCTGGAAAAATAGAAAGAAAAAATATGTCTAGAAATCAATAATTACTAATGTATATCTGTAACAATACATTGTTAACTAAAAATAGTAATTTAAAAATTCTGAAAAGAATATTTCCAAGCATTATTCTTTTAAATATTAAGCTAGGTATCCAAATTTATGAGATGTGTTATCACTTAGTCTATAGTCTTAACGTTGTAGTGCATATAAATTAAGTGGCATAAAATCCGTGTTTTGACAACACTCGTACTAAGTTTGCTTACCGTAATCCTGTCCGACACAAAGGATAAACCTTAAGCGAGATTTGCACTCTTTGTCACATACAGTAATTATAAATGACCTAAAAATTTAATCAAACACTTACCAAATTATCCAGCTCGGGATTTGACGAAAACAATGGCTTTTCTGCTCTGATCTGCAGCGAAACAATTTTCAATATGTGTTACCAACTTTAATTAAACATTTGCTTAAACTCTATAATTCTAAAAATGACTGGCAATTGTTTATGCTTATAGTTGTTGGGAAACGCATAATGTCAGATATCCAAACAACGTGTTGTTAATTATTGACAACTGGGTGTTTTGCGAACCTGTTTCGCGAACACGGCGATATCTTCATTGAAAGACTCGGAGGAACACACATCTCCTCCAGCCACTCCGGGTTCCCGCGGCGTGCACGTCGCTAACTCACATTTTTCAAATATCAGTGCTAGCAGTGGAAATAAGGGGTG
>JAFMOD010000880.1:699454-731721 GCA_019802435.1 Corydoras maculifer | reverse complement strand
TGTGTGTGTATACAGGCGGTGATTAGTAAACTGCAGCAACTGCTCCCGGACACGAAAAAAATGGTGGACTGACAAAGGCTTTACTTTGCTTCCGGCCAAGTCGGACACTGTATGTGTGTGTATTTTGGGAGCCAAAGTAGTACCCGTAAATGGCGTCCTTGTCTCTCTTGAGCGCATCGTTGACGGACGCTCCCATTGCGGGCGCCATGGCGTTAGCGTGCGCTGTGTGGGGATATTGGTGCGCGTGAAGCGGCGGCGCATGGTTCAGGTGCACTGTCTGCATGGGCCGCGCGCCGCCGTGGGGGTCCCCGTACATGGTGCCCGGGATCCCGACTCCATCCATGCCGTAGTGGGGCAAGTCTTCGTACTGTACACGACACACACATTTAGACACATGCCCATGTGCGCTCCCTTTCCTTCTCAAACATCATTAAAATAATACAGGCTGTTTTTGCATTAAAGCAAAAGTTCAAAACCTCACTCCCCTAGCTATATAACTTTACATTTTATTTTGATGTTACGACATTTTACACTATAATAACACAAGCACTGAAACGTCTTTGCGTCTCTGTCAACTGTAGCCTACACCACAGTGTGTTGGGGACCGTAAAGCGTACATTGGGTTATAATTGGGGTTATTACAGTTAACAATAATTAAAGGTAGAGAACCGTTTAAGAGTATGTCCAATTCTGCATAGGTTTAATGTAATTAGACTAATGAAAAGTGAAAAAGGCTATATAAACAAGTTTAGTGGTTTTAAATGCCTATGGACACAGCTAAAATAAACAGTAATTTTAATACCTGAAACAAACGTCTAAATGTATATTGCCTAGGCTTAATTCTGGTCTTTGCCCTAACAAAATACAAAAAAAAAATGTATGTGAAAGCCCAAAATTAATTATTCATAGTGTTAAGAGTGAGAGTGACAGGACGAATGCATTGAAGGTGGCCAGGGTGGGAATTAACACATTAAAGGCTAAACATGTAAAGGTGTAAACACAATAAAATAACCCTATATCTTTCTCCTACTACTGCTACTAGTACTGTTTATAGCGTATTTCAAAAATACGTTTCCAATTTGGTTTCTAACCAGATCCCTACAGTAGCCGTCACAGAAGGGGCCCCCTAATTTGATGGAAATTAGAAAATTAATTAGGCTATATGAACACCATCAAGAGGAGTTCATCACCAGCCTATAAACAATTAACACTTGCAATGCGTTCGTCTTATACCTTACTATAACGTATATGCATGTTGTTTGCATGAATGTTTTCATATGCATGAATGTTTTCTTATATGCATGTAGAATCTATATAAAGCTCTAAAGCATATTGTCGGATAAAACAAATATAGTTTGGTAGATCTGACGTTGCTTTTTGGGTCGTTTTTGTGAATAATAACAAAAAGCTTTACTGGTTATGGTTTGACACGGTAGTCTATAGCTCCCAGATTTCGGCGTGAAGAAGGCAGCTGTTTAGACACGAGGTAAATACAAAATATAACGCTTGACGTGATGTCAGGGAGGGCAAGAGTGATGAAGGGAGACTGAGTTGAGAGCAGCGCGACTGTCACCGGCCACGTTTCTGCGGTATAGCGCTTTGACCGCGAACACCGAGATGTACAAACTTCTGAGACTCGGCTGTACGTACCCGCTGCGCCATAGCCCTACACACTCCTTCGACTTCGTTCAAGGCAAAAGTATATTCCCTACGAAGCCAGGATGAAGGACGCACAGGCACACAAATTCCAGCGTGGACACCGTTTGTTCGGGAAAGAAAAACAAATCCAAGCCACTTTCAAACTGACCGATGAAGTCAGTCCTTCAGCTTAACTTCAGCTAAACGCAGCAAACGGCTCCTCCGCTTCTCCCTGACGGACAGCAAGCAGAACCCAAGATAATCTTCTTTCCCCAGACCTGAATGAAAATACAGTCCTCAAACCCAACCGGCTGCTCCCATGGCGGTTCAGCGCTCGGCCTGTCAGTCTGTCAGCGGACAGCGAGTCGAAGTGCGGCAGGCTGAGCGATGCTCCTCCGGCGCCTGCGCTTCCCCGCGTTTCAGCTCAGCCGCCTCCTGCACCGCGGCTCCCGCACAAACGCAGCGCCGTCCCAGCGCCTCTGGTTCAGCAGCAGCAGCGCGCCGATCCCGCGGTGTGTAGTTTTAAGGTAAAGGCGTTTAAAGGAGGTGGAGTGAGGAGCTGCTCTTAGTTCTTCTTAAAGGAGCCACGGTCAGTGCTGCGAGCCGCTCCGACCTGCGTTCACTCAGCATGTGTGTGTGTGTGAGTGCGCGCGACTCTGTGTGGGTGTGGGTGTGTGGGTGTGTGTGTGTGTGTGTGTGTGTGTGTGGTGGGGGGGTGTATGGTGGGGGTGTAAGCGAAAAGCAGCGGTGCGCTGAATCCGAACCAGACTGTCGAAACCCGGAAGTAGTGGTGGCCATAACAGGTCGCGCCTTTCACAACGCAGTGGGCTACAGCAAGTGGTTCTCTGAGAAGGGGTGGGATGTACACGAACGTGTGTGTGTGTGTGTGTGTGTGTGTGTGTGTGTGTGTGTGTGTGTGATCATAAAGGGGGACCAACAACAAAACAAAAAGACTTTGGCTACACCACACCAGATTATATTTAAGCCATATCTATATACGACATTCCCATTTATTTAAAGCTAGGACGGGACGACAGAATTAAAGGTGCAGTTCTGCGTGTAGTGCAGGCAGCTATGAGCCTAAAGCGTGGCTGACATCCTAAAGTCATTTCAAACGTAATATAAAAGTAAAAAAAAATCATCTGAACTTCATGACTTCGATTTAACACCCACTCTACTCCACGAAGCACATCTCGTAAACACGATGATAGAATTTGGGCTATCGGCTACCGCTTGTGGTTTGTGTAATAGGTCAGGTATTAACTACGCGGCTTATGTGACTGTGAGCCACGCAGCCGTGCAGCAATCGGTCGATTCCTAACTGCTTAGTTTTAAATCAAACCACACAGACCACCGCAGTCTTTCATCCCGCGCGCTTTAAACTCACACCCCCTCCCGTGGTTTGAGAATGGGCTGCTCCAGCCACTGGTAGGATGGCCAATGAACACGGGTTGCAGAAGTAAAAGCCGCTATTGGACAAGAAGTGACCCATCATTAACTGGTGTTTGTATTGAGGTCAAATCTTTGAAAAAGAATGGATGTCTATATAAACTTTGCTCTCTCTCTTTCTCCCTCTCACGCGCTTTCTCTCTTTTCCTTAACAAATATGCCCAAATATGTGTAAATGAACGTCTTCGATAGTCAAAAGGGTTGAAAAAAGAAATAACTTGGACTGGACATAACGTGCATCATTAATAATTGCGCGTAGGCTTGTCTTTAATCAACCTACATGTCTGCTGCATAATTCACTAGAGACCCCGCAGACCTTATACAAACTCCTAAAGGTATTTGCAAGTGCTACCAATGGCCACATTTCCCCATGTTCAAATTACTGCAAGAAAATCCGAATGCATCCGTTTCTGGGAGTGGTGTTTATTTAGCACGTAGGCATAAGACAAGTTTGCCATTATATCTTTTACGATGTTTAGGTGGGGAAAAGGTTAAATGTCTTAAGGCAAAAGCTGACGTTTACGCTTGTTTGTGAAGTTTAAAGAGCTAACTACGAGCGAAAGGGATTGCTGCTGCTGACAAAGTGAAGATGAAGATTATCCGAAACGCATCTGTCAGTGACGCGCGTCTGCACACTTTTCGATTCCGCTTTTGGAAGGCAGCGATCTGAGAAGAGCAGCGTGCGCACGAACACGAGAGTCCGGCGCAGCTTTTCGGACACGAAACCTGCTGCTCCCATGGACAAGATGCCTGCAAACATCGCGCATTAATAAATATAGTTACTTGTAGGCGAAAAAAAGGCCAACACAGCACTCAAGCACAGTCCCACAGGGCACTGTATCTGAGAACGTGTCTCAGTTGGAAGCAAGGATTCCTTAACAGCGTTCAATTAAGCGCCGCTCGATAGATACGTCGGCTCGGAGCGTGAGTAGTAACTGTACCATTCCTGGACGGGTTAATGCGTAAGATGATTTGATTATTTCCTTAGGGTAGTTTTAAAAAACGATTTTAATTTAAACGTTTTGATGTGAAAGTATTCGTTTATTTACCTATTTATTTTTTTACCGAAGTAATAATATTCGCCCAATTTTGTAAAATGTCTTGCATTTTCATGCTGATGAATGTCATTTAAATAATAAGATGTTTGCCAATCTCTTTACTGCAGTCACAAAGACAATAAAAAGTAGCTAATTTGATTGCCTCAATTAGCGCCCATAAAAGCTCACAGTGTGAGAAAGGGGTTACGCTATAACTTTTGCTTTCGTGAAACTCGGCAATGCGTGATACACGTCATTAAATCTTTATAATTAAGCTCACTTATTTGTACACGATAAAAATAAAATATAATAAAAATTGCATTCAAGTACAATTACATAAAAAAAACTTAGTTTCCCAATAAATTAGTTTAATACATTTACGGTAAAAAGAATGTAGCCTGAAACATCTTCATAACTGATAGTAGATATAGTAATTTATCTTTGTAGCTACATAGAAACCCTGCATAAAATGCGTTTATGAGTCAAATAGTATTCTCTTAATGGATCGAACAAGTTAAAAATATGAACTATGTTACATTATAGGACACAGTTGTAAGAATTATAAACACTGGTACCTGTGCATGGCGATGTACAGTATTTCTTTTTTCTTTTAAGTAGTCTGAAATATATAAAAAACGTGGCAAAACAAAAATTATCAAACATCATTTTGATAATTTCACTTCTAATTACCAGTTTATTAGCTAGACTGCAACCAGAACATTATTAAAAGTACAACTGATAAATTGTTAACATACCTTGCAAATATAAAAAATCTTGCAGCTATGTTTAACTGTCCCAAATATTTATTTCCTTGTGTAAATTAGTTCATAATGAAAAGCTTATATATGCATTTATAATACAGTATCATAGACACAATTTGAAACCTAATTCGTATAGACCGTAAAACATTATCGTCTTGAATGTCTCGTAAAAAAATCGACAAAACTACAAAACAAAATATGAAAACTTACGTTGTATGTATTAAACCTTTTAATCGTTTGATGATATGTTTAATTGTTTTAATTGTACGGTTTTTTTGTTTACAGAGTAATTGTTTTGTGGAATTCTACTTATTTACTTAATAATTATTTAGCATAATTTTATATTATTTTCAAATAAACAATGTGCGAAAAAAGAATATTGTTTTTTTAATCCAAAAGAAACTTCAAACTTTAAAACTTGTAACTTGTAAATCGTGTTATTCCAAAACCTTTCTGGAAACTTGATCTTCTAAGTTTTAAGTGATGTACAAACAAGGTTCCTAAGACTATTACTGTTGCTGACACTTACCTGTGTTATGTGCGCCCCCTGCTGCAAATACTACGAAACGTTTACATAGAAACAAGTCAGTTTAAATCAAATGACGTAGGTTAAAAAGAGCCTTAGCAAGGGCCGTTTAACTTACCAAGTCACAAGGGGTGAAAATACATAAATTATAAATGATTTTCCTATTATGACATCACAAATATTTATTATACAAACACGACTCTACTTGGAAGTTAGCACAGTCTTCTTAAATTTTTTTTTTTTCATTTCTGTCTTAGTAGGACAAACATAAAGAATATGCACACAAAAGACTGTATGAGCCTTGAATTTATATTAACTTTTTATATGAAATTTCATTTAGCTTACCATTTAATACTTTTGAGCAAACCGTTTAATACGGTCTTCACACCTTTAATCAGAACACTGCTATAATAGTAGGTTTTGCTAAAATCTTGACTGACTTGAATTTCATTCATTTATTTATTAGTAGTAGTATTGGCATTGAATCTGCAGAAACTAAGCTTCATTCCAACAATAAAATCTTATCACAAAACATTTGGGAATATTATTAGTTTAATGCAATGTAACTGCAATTTTAGACTGTTATGTTAACTGCTACACAAACAACACTGTCATGATACAGTCTAAATAATAATATTAAGAATGTATTTTTAAACGGCTGTTGCACAAAACATGACAAATAAACGGAGATGACTAAAATGAATATCTGTAACAAACAAAAAGATTTTCCAGACTTTTTTTTTCTTCTCTCTTTTTTTTAATAGATTACAGGGCTTTAATGTAACTGTGAGTTTAGAATAGCTGAATCTCTGTCTGCTCCAGGTACTTCTTGCATTGCTCCTTTCACCTCCCCTTACTCAGTCTTTCAGCTCTAAGCGCCAAAACATTTGTCACTTGAGGTATTATTCCAGGTGTGCTAATGGGATCACAGTCACTAGAGAGGAAAGAGCAAGGAGGATGAAAGTATACAGAGAAAGAAAGAGTAGGCTAAACAGAACATTAGATTAGTGTGAGATCTGATGACTTTGGCCCAGAATATATGTAAGGCTTGCAATGCACAGGTTGGCAAGGGGTGAAATGAAGACGAAGCCTTGTCCTGAAAAAGGCAGAGCCAAGGAGAACTAGGCAGACAGAGCAGAAGAGCACAGTTAGAGGGTTTGCGATGCCTGTGCCAATCACAAAGTGCAGGAACAAGTCTCACACCTCCCAAGGAGGCTGTGAATTGATCAGCACCTTTGAGAGTGGGAGAGGGAAAGGGAAAGGGGAGTGAGAGATAAAAAAAGGGGGAAAGGAGAGAGAACAAGTGAGTGTGAGAATGAAGGAGCCAAAGCGTGCTTTAGCAAAAAATGTGTGAAGATCCATATTTTCCTGCAAGGAAAGCAGATCCAGGTCTGGACACAGGACAGCATGCTATAATGACCCCACTCTGCACATCCAGATTTCTGGTATAACACCATCTTCTCCTGACAGATCACACTTCTGATTCATCAAAGCCTCCAGCCCTCCCTCTCCCACCACACATTCTACAATTAGAGGCTGCTTTTTGAACAAACACACAGCTCCACTGACACCTGCTCGGTGGGCAAATTACTTCCATATCTTGTCACTAATGGCAGAGGCTAACTATTATCACTATTCACAAACAAATTAAAGAAGGACTTATGAAGTTATGACAATGTTTATTTATTCTTCAAAAGGTGTGAATAAGAACATGCTGAACCCCAAATCCAGCACAAATAAATTTGATTTTCCATTCAAAATAAATCATCTGATTAAAGTAATGGTGTTAAAAGGTGTTTGGTTGCAATATTTATTCAATCATATTAACTACAAAAATGTCTTCAAGTAGAATGAAGAATAGTTTTCATATCTCTATTCTACCTGAAACTATTTTTGTACATAATCCATTGAACTATATGCAAAGAGTGTTAAAATGCTGCCATTGAGTGTTCTCACATAAGGCAGGAGCATTAAAATCCCATGGGGGTTACACTGCTGCCCCAGGGTGGGACACAATCACAGGGGCTCCTGACCCAAATACTCCACACTTTGATTGCAGATCCTTTCGACTAACAATGACAGTGTCATGTTTCTAGAACAGAGAACAGAGGGTCTAATTAAGTGATAAGGGATGCTTAAACTAAAAAGAACAGCATCTCTAAATGAAAAGCAGATCAATGTAGAACATTTAGATACCCTCACTTACCTGTATTACATCTTAAAACAAAAACAAACCCTTTTAATCTAATTAAAATAAAAATCAACGTTTTATGCAATGTTTTATGTATTTACGCGTTTAAAATACGCATTTTAGTGAACTCTTAGCATTGTAAAAAATATATTTTAACATATGTAGTATTTTGCTGATCACTGACCCATAAAAATAACCAGTGTATTACACATTGTAAATTAGATTTTAATGCCAATATAATTGCCACAACTCATTAGATGTGCCCCATTCTATGGGAAGTGGGATCACTTTAGGTGACAAATGGTCCAAGGCCTGGAATCTAAAGCATGGCACTGAGGCAGCTTATTGTAGTCACACCCACCATAGTTGAACACTAATCATTTTACAAAGCTAAGAAGATCGGATGACATGAAATCTATTATATTGCCAGTCCACCAAAACATACCAAAAGCTACTTAATAGTTTTAAGAGTTTTTGTCTGCTTTTAATACAAAACTGTTATTACTAAGCTATTAGCTATTACTATTCCCTTTTTAATGACATATTCAACTATTCAAAACAGCTGATGTTTTGGTTGTTAAAGCATTGTCATATAACATTGTAAACAGTAATACAGCAAGCAAGTGTCAGTGCCAGTTTAGCAAAAGGACATCTTCCCTATATGATTGTAATTATTGGTTTCTTTGAGGGGCGCCATCAGTTAACCCAGCCTACCCTAGCTTATCTTATACTGTAAGTCGAGTCAGGAAAGGTTTGGGGCATCTGGAGGTCATTGGTTTTACAAGGAATTTACAATTACCTTGAGTATAGAGTAGAGTACATTTCCCCTCAATATACTTCCTGTTGAAACTGTGTGGAGACCCAGAATTTTATTCATTGTTACCAGTGGATACAAGGACAACAGACTAATTTTACTTTAATTAACCTATCGTTTAACAACACATGCAGTCAGAGAAGCTCTAGTGTTCTGCCATGACTAATTAACTCTTTAGTTTACCTTGATTTACTTCTTTTTTCAATGTCAATACCTGCTAGCACTATTGTCCTTGTATTTGCCTAATTGAACTGTAAACTCATGAGCATCTGTTCATTTGGTCCTGGCTCTCAGAGGCTGATTTATCAGATGAGATGGATATGTGCATCGACTAAAAGCCATCCTGTAAATCACAGACCTTCACTCTCAATGCTTTCAACACTTCATTAAATTAAGATATCATTATGGCCACTGGTGACATAATTTGAACAATGGTACATGTTTAAGATATTAATCTGTACATTGCAAAAAAGAGAGTCTTTGCTTGAATTGCTTATGCAGTTCTCATCACAGATTTGCATTGTGAGAAGGAGGCTAGCTTGATATAGGGCCTGCCATTTAAAAATAACAGACCTATTACAGTTTTACACTCTGGTCATAACTATTTGACATAAGCAATAAAAAAGGCTTCATTTAAGTTTATGCCAATGTTTTACAGGCAAGTATAGGAAACTAAAAAACAGCATTTGGAAGAAAATGTCAAACAAATAAAATATAAATGAAATAGATTTTTTAACATTGTTGTGCTTTCATGAACAAATGAGCCAGCATTAACACAGATCCAAACTTCTGCTTAATCCTTTACTAAGATCGGGGGGGGGGGCAATCTATCGATGGCACACACTTATTCACACATATACACACACATTATATACGGGCAACTAATATACCTTGAACCAAGAGGTTTTACAGAGATATCTTGGTTTCTCAACTTTCTTGATTTTTTTTCATTTAACAAAAAATGCTTTTGGATTCATCCAGAATTTTTTTTCACCTAACACTGCATTCTAATGTGTAATTTAAATACACAGTAATAATACATTATAGCAGATTATCATAAATTTGGGTCTATACTGTCAATAATATTTAAAGCCAAGATGTGTTATTAATACTTCTATCTGAAACTGCAGGGTGAGTTGATTCTGACTATCAGAGACATGGATTTACAAATAAACATTGGGGTATCTTTAGAGTGGGAGTCTTGACAACAAAAATGCATAATTGGATTCAACTTGAAATACATTACCTTAAATAAATATTAGGGATTTCATTAAGCATAAACAATTTAAGATTTTTTAAGATATGACATGTGATCAATCAATGCTGGTATGATGCCTTGACATGCTCATTTATGCCAGGTTACGTGCTGTTTGTAATTGAGAGAGGCTTTTTCCTTGGTCTTCTAAACAGCATCAGTACAGCCTGTTAGTTATGCATTAATAGTATTTTTAAAATGCACTGCTATTGTTTAATTAATTCATTATCATTACACCTAAACTACACTACATCATTTTACTTGGTTTTATTTTGGTTACAAAGCAAAATGCAAGCAAATATATATTAAGCTCCTCTTTAAAAGGAAAGCTAGGTTTGATTGGGTACATGGAAAACATATAATGTCATATGTTTGTTCGAAGGTTTTCATCCATCCATTACTCATTCATCATCTTCCGCTTTATCCTATATAAGGGTTGCGGGGGGGGGTTCCCCATGCCAATCCAGAGCAGAACATTTTTCGGCGCTGGCCAAATACACCCAGCACATGGTGCCCAAACACACATCCACTTACAGAAATAAACACACAAACATATAGTATATAGGGCAATTTAGAGCAGCCGATTCACCTTAAATCTATTTAGTCTTTGAACATGGAAACTCCACCCAGATCAGGATTCCCAATGCCAAGAAACAAACGTACTGAACACTAAGCTGATTTGTTTCCCTCTAGGATTTTTTTTTAATATCAATACACAACATATTAATTTCTAAAGGGCTATATATTTACTCAGTACATGCTAAATGGAGCATTAATTAAATAAAAAACATTCTTGATATAGAATAAATGGAAATTCACCAAATACTATATTTACACATGAACAAAAATGTAATATTTAGCATTAAAAAGACATTTAATTAAATTAAATAACAATTTGTAATAAATAATGCAAATTAGCTTGTCAGAGAAAATAAGCTGCTTGTCAGATGGTATTATTTTAGCCAATAATACAGCAACAGTGTGAGCAGAACACTTGTAATACACAAGCATCATATAAATATATTTGTATTATTAAATCTCATCAACTATTAATTTTTAATGAAAAGACATAAATGGTTCAGATTAACAGTATCGGTAAGATCACTGATCTTAAATGTTCTTAGTTTTTTAAATTGCTAATATTTGATGTAGTAAGATTTTGAAAACATTGACGTATTTCAGTTTCACTATATCACCTGAATTGCTAAATTTATATTGCTTTAGGTATGTCAAATTTGAAAATTCAGTTACTTTACTGAAGTAAGGTAAAATGTGATCAAAATAAGGACAATTGCTGCAGTTATTCCTGTAGAGATCCTCCAAAATTCACAGGTATATGATTGTTATATTGCACTGCAAAAACAGGAAGATCTGTAAAGCATTTTTGGTTTATTAGCCCATCCCTTCAAGCTTTATACATTCTGAACATTTTATTGGGATTTTGTTGTAAAATGATTTTACTGAATGACCTGAACTTATTTTATGATCTTCAGGCCACAATGAAAAGTGGGTTGCACTTTCAATAGTTAAACAGGGTAAGTAAATGGGGGCTTGGTATGGGAGGGGGGAAAATCATTAGTGGCACTTCATCGTGAGTTTAAAAAGGATTCAGGGGGAATAGAGAATAGGCATTAAAAGATGGTAAAGAGTAGATAAGAGGCTCTCCTTCAGCCTCTTTTGACCCAAACTTAGCCGTGTCTATTTAGGACCAAAATACTGTTTTAGTGGAGGCTAAACTCAGGCTTCACAACTTCAGATTACTTTGAGTAAAAGGATTACCCTTTTAATGATTTAGACTTTGAAGACAAAGGCAGCCCTAGAAAAGAGGCTTAGATATGGAAGAATTAACAGTACCCTCTCTACTGTTTTCTTTGCTCTTCTGTCTTTCTCTTTTAGCTCTTATCTTTTCACTTATACATTCTCTTCTACAGTGGCTTCTCAGAGCAGCACATGAACTTAGCTTTATTCTAATGTCACATACCTTACATACCTTTTATGGATACTACTGTATGTATAATTTTTTTATTAAAGGTTGTAGACTGTTGGAAGTGGTAGCAGTGATTAAGTGGTGAAAGATATAATTCCATAATTCCAAAATATTTTACCACAAAAACAATAATTCTTCATATTTGCACTTCATTTTAAAGCTTTATTACTTGCTGCTTTTATTACATTTGAATTTGATAAGTGTAACAGGTGCCTAGGGTCTGGAACCTGTTCCCTATTTTAGGTTAATTATCTTGTGTCGTCTTAGTTAATTAACCTCCTTTATTCATTGGTTTGGTTTGTGCACATGTTCAGGTGGTTTGTGTATTTAGTTCCAGTGTTCCCCTTCCTCCATGCTCGTCGTCAACTTATGTCACCTTGTGTTTTGTTGCCTCTTGTGTTTGATGTCCCTATACCTTTAATAAACCCGTTTTTCCACTACCTGCTTGTGCCTGGCTCCCTTCAGCATGTTTAGGCGCTTCGGTTCTGCGCTTATATGTGCAACCGTTCCATTCAGAGGTAAGCAAGAGTGACAATAAGGTATTAATTTGTGTAAATATAAATTATTCAAAAACAAATTCCTGATAACATAAGCTCAAGAGAAATAGATGAGAAAATGGAGTCTGACACTATTGATAGAAAACTGTTTTTTTACAAAAATAATTATTAATAATTATTAACAAATACGTCTTGGTGAATGGGATTCCTTTTGTGTCTACCAAAAAGCAAGACATTTAAAATTTACTGAATTTGAAAATTCACATTGAGGTAAGTGAGCTGTTAGGAAATGGATTTCAAAAAAATTTCAAAATTTAAGACATTTTATTTGGAGCAATTCTTATGCCAGTGTTCTGACGAGTTGTGCTACCTTGTCAAAATGTGCTGCCGTAGTGTACTTTATACTTTTATACATACAGTTGCTTAAATAAACCACTATTTCTGAGTTCTAAATAAAACTTAGTGAAATACTGGAAAATCAGTAGTCCTAACTTTAGTTTACACAAACTATATATGGGTTCAGTACAGTATTGTTCAATATTCATAATCAGTATAATTTTATAATTCAACCACTGCTTTGGTAATTGTTTTACACATTATAACTTTTACTTTATATGTTTTATATGTTAGGGCCTGGCGGCACGGTGGCTTAGTGGTTAGCACGTTAGCCTCTCAGCGCTAGGGAATCCTGGTTCGAATCCCCATCTGGGTGGAGTTTCCATGTTCTCCCTGTGTCTGCATGGGTTTCCTCCAGGTTCTCCGGTTTCCTCCCACAGTCCAAAAACATGGATCAAGTCAATTGAATTCTCAAAATTGCCCCATATAGAGTGTGTCTGTGTGAGTGAGTGTGTGCCCAGTGATGGATTGGTGCCCTGTCCTGGGTCTATCTGCCCAGCGCCCGAGACATTCTCCCCTGGATGGGCATGGGGAACCCCAACGCGACCCTAATAGAGGATAAAGCGGGAGATAATGAATGAATGAATGTCAGGGCTTATTAAAATACAGCTTTTTCTAATATTCACATGGTTTGGGATCGGATTCTTGTAAAAAGAAAAACTTTGTTTTCATATGATTTCATTTTGATACAGTAAATCATCAGATTCTACTGTCAACTCTAGCTGAAATAGGCTTTTCTGATACGACACTTGAATGGTTTCGATCCTACCTCACAGGAAGGACCTTCAAGGTGTCATGGAATGGGGAGCTCTCTAACTCTCACCAAGTACGCACTGGTGTGCCTCAGGGCTCTGTACTTGGTCCTCTCCTCTTCTCACTATACATGACATCACTGAGCACGGTCATCCAGGCGCATGGTTTCTCTTACCACTGCTATGCTGATGACACTCAGCTTCATCTGTCTTTTCCCCCCCCCCCCCCCCCCCCCCCCCCCCCCCCCCCCCCCCCCCCCCCCCCCCCCCCCCCCCCCCCCCCCCCCCCCCCCCCCCCCCCCCCCCCCCCCCCCCTCCACCCAGATGGGGATTCGAACCGGGAATCCCTAGCGCTGAGAGGCGAACGTGCTAACCACTAAGCCACCGTGCCGCCCCGAATAAAAAGATACCCTGTTAAAAATGTAATTAAAAGTGATTTTTAAATAACTATTACTTTTTTATTTGTATGTGCAGGTTTATACTTGTATGTCAACTTGAGTAAAACAATGTAATCATACTTAAACTTCAATCTAAGTAACCTTTTTCAAAATTACTTGTAATTTTAAGCTTAAGTAAGGGACTTCTGCCACATCTGCACAAGCTTAAAGATCATGTATTATAGGTCCTTGTCCACATCAAGAACCTTATTAAGTTTTTTAAAATTATGTATGTATTATGTATGTATTATGAATGTGCCAAAAAAAAGTCTGGTAATAAAAGACTCAATTTGGATGAAGAAATATAGACTAAATAATTGTGTCTTTAAAACTCATAAGCATCTTAAATGATATAAATATAAACCTTTAAGCTTATAACTAATCTACATCAAATGACTACATCGATTTTAATCTGTAATCTGTAATCTTGCTAATAAATATCTTCCTTCTAACATTTCAAGGAGTAAAGTTGAAAGAGAAAAGAACTGTCTGAGGATGTAAGAACCAAAATTGTGTAAATAATGGACAGTCTTGAAGGTGCAAATCCAGAGATCTTGCTGTTCCTGGGTTTACTGGTTGCAACTTCAAAGTTTGTAAAGAAGAGGTTGCCTAGTGGCTGAAGACTGAACCTCAATCAACTTAAATAAAGTTATTCTGATTTGTAATCTGGGTGGAGTTTCCATGTTCTCCGCGTAGGTTTCCTCTGGGTTCCCCGGTTTCCTCCCACAGTCCAAAAACATGGATCAAGTCAATTGAGTTCTCCAAATTGCCCCATATAGTGTGTGTCTGAGTGAGAGTGTGCCCTAGACTGGCGATAGACTGGCGCCCTGTCCTGGGTGTATATGCCCAGCGCCAAAGACGTTCTCCCCTGAATGGGCAAGGGGAACCCCCCCCTCCCCGTGACCCTAGTAGAAAATTAAGCAGAAGATAATGGATGGATGGATGATTTGTAAGCACAAGTTTAAACATCATACTATTAGCTGCTATATGAATAAAATAAAGTATTATAATGCATGTAGCAGGTGGACACAGAGTCAAACAATAGCTTAGATCTTAGCTGAGACATGATCCCTCTGGAAAAATGTAATTTGGACAATTGAGCTCAAAATAGAGTTAGACCTTTAAATAATAATAATAAAAATGTTGGATGCCTTTACTGTACATAATCCATCATGAAACCTAAAGACTACAAAATAATTTTAGAGTACAGTGGAGGGCCCTATTTCAGAAAGCTGGATCTCCTAAGAAGACCTTTAGAGAACCCACAGAGATACCTCAAAACACCATTTTTAGGAGAATCATCCTATAGGAGAATCATCATATATATATATATATATATATATATATATATATATATATATATATATATATATATATATATATATATATATATATATATATATATATGTTAAGTTAATGCAGTAGCCGCCTGAGGTGAGATTGAGTGTGCTAGGGCAGTTTGAGCAAGGTTGGGTGTACTGGGACACACAGTAGGGTTCAAGTATGCTTGTTCAAGTGTGCTGGGATGACTTGGGGCGATAGAGTTGAGTTGGAGTGAAGCTTAGCCAGCCACAGTACTGCCAAGTGGAAATAGACATCTTTAGTTCAGGTGTGGCCTTGCGAGTGCTGACAAGCTTATGTGCGCCCTCTGGGGTACTGACAGGCTCATGTACACTCTTTGGGGTGCTGATAGGCTTTAATGAACCTTCAAGAGGGCTGACAGACTCCTCTGCGGTGCTGACAGGTCCAGGTACATCATTAGGTGCACTAACATGCTTGGAATACCTATATGGAAAGCTGAGAAACTTGGAGACACTCTCTGGTTTACTGAGTGGCTTGGAAGAGCTCTCTGGTGATAACAAGCTGGGAAGTACTTTCTGCTATGTGTTCAGGACAGGTAAAGTTAGACATGTTCACAGTAAAACTCATTAGATGCCTGGAAGGCATAGGTAAGGGTCTCAGGTAAACAGACAGACTCAGGCATACACTCAAGAACATCAACAGGTTCAAACATGCACAAATGCTCACAGAATTTCTGAACAACACATAGACTCATAAACACTCTGAGAACCATAAGCAAGCTAAGTCATCCATACAGGAAGACAGATCGGTAACAGCAAAGACATTCTCCATGTAGGCGAAGAGGGCAGATAGTTTTTCAGAAGAACAATTAAGCTTAAAAGTGCTGTACATACTCAGCTGGTAAATACACATCCACAAAGGAACAGACAAACACAAACAAACATTTGGAATAACAAACATGGCATAGCAGCAGATGCAGAGGGATACTGCTTGCTCTTTAAAATAGGGTGGTGGAAAGGCACTCTACACAACTATTTAGTACAGAGGTGTCCTGGCAGTACAGTGGTATCCTTCTCAGAACTGGGAGGATCTTGTTGTCTGCAGAACTGGCTGGTACAGAGGGGTATTCAACAGAACAAGACCTGTTACATTTTGTCTTTTTTTATTTAACATTATTCATTCATTCATTATCTCCCGCTTTGTCCTCTATTAGGGTCGTGGTGGGGTTCCCCATGCCCATCCAGGGGAGAACGTTTCGGGCGCTGGGCAGATAGACCCAGGACAGGGCGCCAATCCATCGCTGTATTTAACTATTAAATTTCTTTTATCTATATAAATGTTTGTATTTCAAAAGTTTTGTATTTTTGTTATTTAACAAAAAGTAATCATCTAGTCAAGGTGAGTGAAATGAGTTCATTCCAGGTATAGTATACTGTAGAATAAAAGCAAAACAAAAAGACAAAGATATTACAAAGTAGTAAATGGTCAACACTAAGTCGGTTTTTAAAGAAAAATGTGGGTGTACTGTGTGAGCAGTGGAAATGAACCTGTTAGCCCAGTCTGTAGTGAAGTATGCTAACTTTGTTTATCTTATCCTAAAAAATAACATTTTATGTATATTTTAGCCAAGATTTAATCAATGCTGGAAATATTTCTGCATCTACACTTCCAAATGACCATAATCACAGTTCTACACCCAATTCAAAAAGCAGATGAGCAACACTGTGTTGAACCACTAAGCTTTTTGCATATTTGTAATGAGTTGGTAAAACAATATTTCATTATTATTAAAAATCTTTACACTTAAATCTTTACAGTAAATAAAAATTACACACTGTAATTTTTAAATGTTATACAAAACAAAAGCACAGACCTTTTTTGTTGTCACTGCCAGTGCGAGTAGTATTTATCAAACATAGCACTATCTACAATATAACATAACACAACTACTTTTAGCCCCCAGCAGTTTTTTGTTGATTAATTTTAATGAATATTTAAGTTTTCAATTGACATTAACATAATATTCCATTTAATAATTCCCCAATAAAAATACATTAAATCTTTAAAATGGGGCAGTATTTGACTTTTCCAACAGTATTGCCTCAGATAATGAATTCCACTGTGTGCACAATGGTATACTTTCAAAGTGGGCATGGTTTGGGGCCCAGTATAAAGTCTTTTCATGGAGCCTAAAAATCCCTGGCAGTGCCTCTGCCTGCTCATTTTGCATGGGTTAAAACAGTGTGGCTTTGTAAACTCTGTGATTGCTTGCCCTGTTTGCAGTCCAGATTTACCTCCTCTTAAAAATTTATGTAGCATTATCAAAAGGAAAATCAAACAACAGTAATATGGACTTTTAAGCAACTCAGTTCTTGTATACAAAAGGAATCCTACTTGCAAGACTGCAACTATAGACTTTAGACTTTAGAATTTAAAAAAAATGCAGTTTCTCACACTTTTCCCTCATAGATATTTTAACCTGGTTAAAATGATTTTCCAGAGTATACTTAAACATATTATTTGCTAATTTCATTGCTTTCCACATAGTGCTGTGTCCATATTTTTGTGTCTCTTGCCATAGAGAATGGCTCTGATCCTGGGTAGGCATGCATGTTATCATGGCTTGCTGACTATGCTGAAAGTTATATTTCAGCATAGTTGGTGTCACATAGGATAAGGCAGTGGGTACCGCTGAAGTCTTCTTCTTCTTCTTTTTTAAAGTAGTAGTATTTATTTATTAAAAAATAATTATACAAAAATATATTCTTTGTCATATTGGTAAATAAATGTTAAACGTTATTCAATCAAGTAATAGCAATAATGTATGTGTCAGGGTTGGGAGTGCCAGGCCACTCCCCTCTGTTTTCTTATTTTTGTGTTTGGCCGTTCTAGGTTACCGTGGGTAGGGCCCATCCCCTTGAGCTGGGATTGGGTCCTGCCTGGTCACAGTTGGCCTGCTGACTACACTTAAAGCGCGCATGCGCCCGGAGTCAGCAGGCCAGCATTGTGTGTATATATATGTATGTATATATAAGCGTTACTATATATAGGCGTATATATAGGCGTTTTGCTATTTGGTTGGTTACTTTAGTTAGAGTTTGCTCCCGGCACGTCCCGCCGTGCCTTTAGCGGCGTTCCAGCTGATTTCAGCATTAAATCTCCTCTTTGTTTGCTTACCTGGTCGCCTGGCTCGCTTCTTTACACCACACCGCACTGCGCAGCGCTGCCGTTGGACGGACAGCGCCACCCGTTGTCACAGAATGCTGGCCTTACTCACAAAGTCCAGGAGTCCTCGTCCGGGTAAGCGTCCCTTATTTGTATTATTAATAATCCCCGCTGCCGCGTATCCCGGTTTTATCGGTCCGCCTCGGCAGTCGGTTCGCTTTTGCTGCTTCTTCGGCCACCAGTAGCTGCGTTAGCATCGGCGCTAGCCCCGCCATTAGCCGTGTTGTTCGGCTACAGCTTCGGCTGCATTAATTCGGCGCTAGCCCTGCCATTAGCCGCATTGCTTGGCTGCAGATTCGCCTGCTGTAACTCGGCGCTAGCCCCGCCATTAACCTATTCCCCAGCTGCAGCAATCGGCTACAGTAGCTTGGCGCTAGCCCCACCATTTAGTCTCCTGCAGTTCCCGCCGGAGGTTGGAGAATTGACCGGGTTCCGGAGTATGGGGAGATCGTGCTTCCTCTCTTGGCTCCGATCAAGTCGGACCGAGAGACGGTGCAGTTCTACCTCTCCCGACTCCTGCGACCTGCGCTGAGGTGGGCCGAGGGCCTAGTGGCCACCGGGGACGACTGTCTCACCTCGGCCAGCCGGTTTGAGACAGCGTTCCTGGGCAGGTTCGCCCCGGGTCCAGATGCCCGCTCCGTCGGCAAGCACCTGGACGCAGTGAAAAGACAGTTTCACCGCGTGCGGGGCAGTAATCTGCCGCGCGAGCCGCCATTCTTCGCCGCCAGTAATCCTTCTCGCAGACGCCGGACCAGGGTTCCGCCCTACAAGCTGCCCTGTGCTGGCAGTGAGTCGCTGCACGAGCCGCTATGCAAGCCTCTGCACAAGCCGCCCAACCCCACCGGTCACCCGCTCCACGAGTTATTCCTCGCCACCAGTAATCTGCCTCGCAGACGCCGGACCAGTGTTCGCAGGCCGTCCCGCTCTGCCGGTAATCCGTTCCGCCGCTGGCCTTCGGTATACCGCTCTGCGAGCCATCCCGCTCCGCTGGTAATCTATACCGGGATTCGCCGCGCGCCCAGAGTGTTACGACGCTCTCCGTCGGTGATCCGCTGCGCGCTACGAGCAAACCATGCCGCGTGGTCAGCATACCGCTCTACGTTGAGCGCGAGCCGCTTTTACGCCCCCTGATACGTGCCGTGCCGCCTGCAATCTACGCTTCGGGGCAACGAGTCGGGCTACGGGTTCCGGTCTGCGTCGGTCGCGTCCCGTCCCGAGCCGTCCGTGTTCCGTTCGGGTTGCGTCTGGTGCTCGGTTTCAGCCTCGGTAGACCAGGACCTATTTCTGTGTGGGGTTGCTGTGGTACTGGCTCTTTCTTTGTGTGTCCAGGAGGAGGAGAGGAATCAGGCGGAGAGAGAGAGCATGGTGTCCGGTGGAGCTCAGGAGGGTCAGTCCAGTGTTCCGATGGGGAGGCTGTGGTCACAACAGATCCCCGTACGGGACCACTTCACACCCGCTCTGGTCCATGGGCCACCCGCGTTGGACTGTTTGCCCCTCGGTCGGAACCAATTTTCCTCTGCTCTGGACAATTTGCCCGCCTCTCAGGCAACTAAGGACCCGACTCCGGATACCCAGTATATGGACCAGGACTGTGTGGCGCTCGCGTTCACTCAGGTCACCTCTGCATTCACTTGGGTCACCTCTGCGCTTGCGTCCACTCGGGTCACCTCTGCGTTCACTCGGGTCACCTCTGCGGTGGCGTGTACCCCGGTGTCTCTGCGGTCGCGTTCCTGTCCACAGCAGAGCCTGCTGTAAGTTCCTCGAGCACCAGCGCCCGCGTCAGTCTCTCCCGCACCTGTGCTCGAGTTATTCTCTCCCGCACCTGAGCCCACGTTAGTCTTTCCCACACCTGAGCCCACGTTAGTCTCTCCCGCACCTGATCCCGCGGTAGTCTCTCCCGCACCTGAGCCCATGCTAGTCTCTTCCGCACCTGAGCCCATGCTAGTCTCTCCCGCACCTGAGCCTGCGCTAGTCTGTCCTGCACCTGAGCCCGCGCTAGTCTCTCCTGCACCTGAGCCCGCGTTAGTCTCTCCCGCACCTGAGTCCGCGTTGTGCTCTCCCGCACCTGAGTCCGCGTTGTGCTCTCCGGCACCAGAGTCCGCGTTGTGCTCTCCGGCATCAGAGTCCGCGTTGTGCTCTCCGGCGTCTGGGCCCGCAGGTATCCCCCTCAAAGGGTTCAAGGGGTCACGCCCCCCTCGTGCTCTCAAAGGGTTACGCGTCCCTGTATCCTCAAGGGGTCACGTCACCCTTGCGTCCACAAAGGGGTACGCCGCCGCCGCGCTCACAAGGGGTCGCGTCGCCCCCGCATCCTCAAGGGGTCACGTTGCCCTTGCGCCCTCAAGGGGTCACGTCGTCTCTGCATCCTCAAGGGGTCACATAGCCCTTGCGTTCACAAGGGGTCTCGGCGCCGCCACACCCTCAAGGGGTCACCTCGCCATCCTCTTTGTGCTTTTTTTTTCTTTTCCCCGGGTGTCTTTGCCCCCCAGTTGTTTTGATTGGGCGACATGTCAGGGTTGGGAGTGTCAGGCCACTCCCCCCTGTTTTCTTATTTTCGGGTTTGGCCGTTCTAGGTTCCCGTGGGTAGGGCCCATACCCTTGAGCTGGGATTGGGTCCTGCCTGGTCACAGGTGGCCTGCTGACTACACTTAAAGCGCGCATGCGCCCGGAGTCAGTAGGCCAGCATTGTGTGTATATATATATATATGTATATATAGGAGTTACGTCGGGTGTTTCGCTATTTGGTTGGTTACTTTAATTAGAGTTTGCTCCCGGCACGTCCCGCCGTGCTTTCAGCGGCGTTCCCGCTGATTTCAGCATTAAATCTCCTCTTTGTTTGCTGACCTGGTCGTCTGGCTCGCTTCTTTACACCACACCGCACCGCCGTTGGACGGCACTGTCCGTTGTAACAGTATGTGTAATTATTCAAATATTGTAATGACCTGGCATGAAAGAACTGGGTAGAAGTAGAATTAGAATTAAAAGTTTAATTTAATGCAGAGGACACCAGATGACAAAACTGTAACTAAACTGATGTTCCAACCAGGAAAGTAAACCACATTATGGGAAAAACACAGCTGAACCCATTGAACGACAAAGAAGATTAATTAACAAAACAGAACAGAGAGTCTGCCAGGTGTGGATGATAGGGAGGTACTATAAATAATATGCAGTAAGTGGACAGTGTTAAAAAACTCCATTAGCAGTGCTTTGTCTCATCTAATAGATGAGTTCACTATATAACACTCACTAACTCTGCATGTTATATTTTTACTTAATCAGTAAACTTTAGCATTCCATTAATGAGATCGTAGAGTAAAGGTCAAGTAATTTTTTCTTGCTAATTTTAAAAAAAAAACTGATGGATCTCACAGTTGGGTCCAAGAAAAAAAGAAATAAAATCTATACAATTGGATTAAATTTTGATGGCTGATCTTGTTCATTTGTAAATAAATTAAAAATAATGTTTTAAGTATTCTAAGAGTGTGATATACTAAAGACATTTCACACTTTCATTTACATTTAAATTCAGAGGATTTTCACAAAATGTGAATTAAATTACAATAAATTTATAGTTGAGAGATGGGAGTCATGGGAAAATAGTAATGTCATAAACTTCAGTATATTGAATACTAAAAGAAGACTTTTACTAATTCTTTAAATAGTCTTGGCTGATTAGCTTGGATGTCTACTCTGGGACAATTGACTGTTGAAAATATTAGCTTTCTTACCGTAATATTATGGACTTTATGAAAAGTGTTTTAAAATTGCATAGTTATACTTACCATATTCACAACAGTTGTTTCTTGTACCTTATCACAGCTGTATTTTTACCTTTGTATTGTGTTGATCTCTGACTGCTCCAGACCAGGAAACTAAACTGAAACGTCTGCTTTAATAGAAATGGTCACACTTGCTGATGTTCAGTTAATTATTGGTATATGATTAAATGTATCTGACTGCTTCTTATCCTCTCGATTCCTATGGAAGAGTAATGGTTAATTAAATATTGGCACCATGTAACTTGTCATGTAAGGTTGTATTTATCATATTTTGAGATCTTCTAAGAAATAGATGTTATTTTATTATGTATAAGGCTTCCCCATGAAAACTAGGATAACACTCCAGCAAATAATCCAGCATCCTATTTAAGGAGCTTATAAATGCATGAATAATAATATGAATTGTTAATGATTCAATGGTTAATACTTTAATAAAAACTTTTTTTTAAATGTGTAAAAGTTAGCATTACACTTAGCAAACAATCAAAACTAAAACATTGTTGTAATCATTGACATTAAATTATTTTAAGGGATCAGACTAAGCACACAACTACTGAAACTGTCAATTGAAATTGTCCTCTGTGAACTGCCATGGACAGTGCATTTTTTTAATAGGGAAAAGCAGGGCTAAGTTAAAGGATTTAGCAGCTGCAGTAGCAGTATGCTTCAGTTAAGTTTATCAAAGTGTAAAATTGTTAAACCACCAAGGCAACACAAACCCTAGTGTTTAGTGTATAAATCACCATATTTTCTGATTTTACCCCCCCCCCCCCCCCCCCCCCCCCCCCCCCCCCCCCCCCCCCCCCCCCCCCCCCCCCCCCCCCCCCCCCCCCCCCCCCCCCCCCCCCCCCCCCCCCCCCAAAAACTTTGAAATAAACATTTCTGACATTTTTATGTTAAAATTATGATTAACTACAAAACCAATATAGCCACACTTTTTAAAATTTCTTTCAACAGTTATAACTCACACTCCCTCATCTATGCAGTCCATTTAAATCGTTCCCAGACTGTTTGGATAGGTGTACTGTTCTTTTTACATTAAATATCCTTTTAAAGAAAGGCCTATGTGTCCTTACTAAGGTTTAGGTGAGGTGATGATTTAATTACAAATGGCAATATTTTTTAATCTTTAAGGCCTTTTTACAGTGGAGTACTTTGATGCATGCCAAGGAGCATTGTCAGACAAAGAAACAGAGCTGGGAAAAGAAACACAGCAGGTTAGAATGTTTAAAATGAAGGTTTAATATGTGCTGTCAAATGAAAAAGATGTACTGGAAAGTTGGTAAAGACATTTGGAGAAGTAAAAAAACAGAAATAGACATTTGGATAATGTAGAGATAGTGAAATAGGTATTGTGAACCAAGAACAAAGTGAAGGATGCTTTTACAAGAATGAAGAGTGAAAATGCTGTTGGGCCAGATGAGATACAAAATATAAAAATGAGATAAATATAAAGATAAGATATAAAAATGTTAATTTACATTTGGCAGACACTTTTTTCCAAAGCAACTTACAAGGTCAACACAGGGTTAATCACAACATCCCTGTAGCAATGAGGGTTAAGGGCCTTGCTCAAGGACCCAAACACTGGTAACTGCAGTGGACTTGGGATTTGAACTGCCAACCTTCAGATGGATAGCCCAATGCCCTAACCACTGAGCTAACAATAATTTATTGTTATTTACAGTAGATCAGAAGGAGCTGCTCTGTGTAATTGTAGATCTAGAAAAAACTTTTAACAGGGTGCGCAACAAAACTTGTTGGAGGAGGGAGGTTTGTATTGGCAAAAGGATGCTGAGGATGGAACCACAAGGCAGAAGGTTAAGAGAAAGCTTATGGGTGTGGTGTGGGAGGACATGCAGGTGTTTTGGGTAACATGGCCACTGTACATGTGGAGAAAATTAAGGTCAAATTAAGGTCAACTTCAAATAGCCATTTTGAAGGCTGCCTTACCTAGCTCTGTCAGGTGTGTTTGTGTGCATGTGTACCAGCTTTTGTTTCACCCAAGTACTCGCCAAAAACTTTTGGTAAAGATGCTGTATTGTGCACATTTGTAACTGAAAACTATTTCTATTTATAAAATGGGTAGTTCTCATTTGCTGTGCTGTTTGTCCAGCCATGACATTATTGACAATACCTCTTATCGATTTACAATCTGTATTTCTGTAACTGGCCACCGAAATGAATCATCTTTGCAGTCATATTGTATCCTAACTTGACTGAAGATGGTGGAGCAACATTTTTGCAAACGGCGAACAACAAAAAAAAAGGTCAGAACCGAACTGTTCTAGTACCATTAAGAGAAATCTACAGATATAAACCACAAGCCATTTCAAGATGAGTACTGACCTTGTATCACTTTGCTTAGCAATCAATGATCACATTAAAAACAGGACTGGATTAAATCGAAGCAATGAAGTTTATTAATAATTATGTTTTAATGAATTAAGCATTGTTTTTTACTATAGTGTTTTATAAAAGCAATAGGGCACTAGAAATTGTGCATTATTATGAATAAATCATGGGAAAGAGGTGTAACAACTGTGAGTGTGTGCCCAGCGATGGATTGGTGCCATGTTCTGGGTGTGTTTGCCCTTGTGTGAGATTAAGTGGTCAATGAGATGAGATGAGATTATTAATAACATAAGCAAGTATTAAATCAAACTTAAATTTTAAATAAATTTCAAATTTAGACTTCCACTGGATCAAGGATAAATAGAATTGCTTTAAGGAGTAAATGCTTATGTTTAAAATCCTCAAACTTTTGGCAAACAGAGTAAAAAGAGAAGTTGACCTTAATCTTATGTTGGGGACTTTTTAAATTTAGTAAGCTTGGCTGGCTGAAGTCCTTGTGCCTGTAAATTGGATATTAGAGGAAGATATAAAAGGGACTATGTGTGTGCTTCTAGCAAGGAATTATAGCATCCAATATCCCTTCTGCTCGAGAACACCCTCATCTAATAAAGGCAGAACTTTATTGGTCCTTAACTTTATGAAGCTCTATATTCACAAAGAAACACGATGAGATTTGCATAGGTCTCTCAGGCTGGGGTTATGACAATGTTTCTTTTGGCTTCTAAAGTCTGCATTTTTAATCTGCATATAGGCATCAAGATGCTAAAGGCTTTATGTCATTCTCATTTTCACTCTCTCTCTCTTTGCTTACAAAGAACTACATTGCACTTCCACTGTTCAAATGCACACACAGCTATTCTTGATAATCCTAGAAGGAAACACCATCACAGAGTGTGAAATTAAATACATTACAGCATTAGGGATTAAAGTGTTTTATAGGCAGTTGCTCACCCACACCAAACTTTAGCTTTTTAAATCCTAACATTTGATCTGGGTTAGAACCAAAAGCAGAGAAAGGGCTGGGCTATTTGCAAGCTCCACAGAACGGGAGGGTTTATTTACAACTGAGATCACAGTTCCTAAATAGCTGTTAACTAAAAATTGTCGTGCAGGTAGAAGAAAGCCACTTTAAGATGACAATATTGTGACTAAATCTCAGATTTTAGCTGTGCAACATATGTATAGATAGGGCATTAACTGAACAGTTTGTACAGATGCTGCAAAGCAAAAGCTAATAAATATAAATGTATATAAATAAACATCTCCATCAATGTTTGTGTATGTGTGTGTGGCTTACAATATTTCTTGTTAATGCCTGCACAGAATTTGACAGATTTTTCAAAAAGTAGATTAACGCGTAATTTTGTATGACTATTACTCAAAATGCAATAAGATTAGGACAAATGTCACAGTAAAAGGGGAAAAACATGGATCAGAAATACAGTAATAAGTCAGTACAACCTCTTAGTGCAGTAAAAATCAGTTCTGTAATATAGATAAAAGAGATAAGATGAACAATGTAAAGTAATCCCAGATACTGTGCATTACTCACTAGACCCTGTCTTACGCTTTTAATATTCATTAAATGTGTGCAAAAGTATATAAATTAAATTTAGGCGTTTTGTTTCCTGGTCCTTAATGTTTCACAAGATGTAACTTTATAGGAGCCTGTAATCTAATGATCTTATAAAAGCACTTTATGATCTTTCTGATGTTCGGAGAACATTCACTTGAACACTTGAACAAACATTCAAAACAGTTTGTAGTCTTTTCAGGAATGGACAGCCCAGCAAAATTATTCCAGTGACACTGTACACTGATACACTGCTGTATTTCAAGTATACTGAGATGTGTCTAAGGATTTAAACGTACTAGAAAATCCATCCATCCATTATGTTCTGCTTTATCCTCTACTACGGTCACAGGGGGATTCCCCATGTCCATCCAGGGGAGAAAGTTTCGGGTGCTGGGCAGATGCACCCAGGATAGGGCGCCAACCAATCACTGGGCACACACTCACACAGACACACTCTATATGGGGTAATTTGGAGAATTCAATTGACCTTGATCCGTGTTTTTGGACTGTGGGGGAAACCAGAGAACCCGGAGAAAACCCACGCGGACACGGGGAGAACATGAAAACTCCACCCAGATTGGGATTCGAACCGGGAATCCCTAGTGCTGAGAGGCGAATGTGCTAACCACTAAGCCACCGTGCCGCCCAGTATTAGAAAATATATGTACATAATTCAAATATATTAAAAAATAATAATTTCATGCTTTTATCAAATGTTGGCAAGTAAAACTTACTTTTTAAAAGTTATTAAAATAAAGTTAACAAAAGTATATATTTTAATTATAATTTAATTTAATTGAAAAAAACTAATATTAAGAATATTTATTTATAATTTATGAAAATTTAATTACAAAATTTAACTTAAAAGTTTTACTTTAGTATATTATATAGTATATTTAGTATATAGTAAGTAAATGTAAATCACAATGATGTTTTTAATAATCTTTATTTTTTGTCTCATTTAGGGGGTAACAGAGAGGGGAAAAGACATATTTTCTACTGTGTTAGAGGAAGCATGTGCTGGGAATCAAAGGCTGTTTGCCACTTTGTTTTCTTTATTTGCATACTTGCTGATCTTTTCTAGGAAATCTAAGTGTTTTATGTCTAGATAAAAGAAGATATTTCAATTCTTATCCATGAGACCTTGAAAACAGACACCAGTCTTCCTTCAAACTAACTTAAGGTTTGTGCAAGGACTGCAATACATGGACAATGAGGATTCACTTTAAATCCTTTAATCATAAAACATTGAATTCCTGGTAAGCCATATAAATAAATTTATATATTCATATACTGTAAATTTAACTTATTTTATTATTGGACTTTTCATCACACTGGAAAGAGGACATTTAAAATTATTTTGTTTATTGCAGAAATATAACATTATATATTGTCTTGTTTTGTCACTTTTGTATCAATATAATTATCTTGGTGCAATTGTTTTCTTGGAGGGAGCATTTTATATTAGACAAACTAAACAGGGCATAGAGAGTACAGGGAATACCCCTTAGATTAATTTTGAGTACAAATCTTTACACAGGAAAATGACAGACTATGGTAACATATTTACATTTCATCACATGGTTGACTAGTGTAGCAAACATCATCCAGGCCATTGCAGAGTCCAGCTGCTCCAGTCTTAGGGCTGGATGATCGACCATGTACCACAAGTGAGATAAAATCAATACGCATAAGCTTCTTTTAAAAAAGTGCTGTGAACTAAATGTTGCCTTTTTGCACTCTCATTGCTTGTTTGCTTGGTAAATAATTAAAATTCAAATGTACTAAATTCAAATGTTCACTTATAAGGACTAGTCACATTTGGTGCCAAAACTCAGAAAAAAAACCTGTATAAAAACATGAAGCAAGGTCTGGTCAAAGAAGCCGGTACCAGAGGATGACCGAAAAGCATACATAGCATGGGGCTGGACAGAAAAATAATTGACTTCATGGCTTCTTCCACTATTGTCAGATTATTCAGAGATGTCAGACCACCAGTTGGTGATCATCCTTCAGTAACATCAGGCAGTTTAGGGGATTAGCAAATGGGTAAAGCTGTTAGTTCCATATTTGTAGGCTATTTAAGTGTACACTTAGAACTTACAGGGATAGAACTTGAGTTGACAGCTCCCAATCAAATTTATTTCTCATTGACTTTGCATCATAAACAAATGTCGGAAGTAGAGCCTACCCCTACCAATTCCAATTTGATGGTGGAACATTTATGGCAAGAGAAAGCAGTTAGCCATTCCATGGCCCACTTATACAGTCAATGATTCAACAAATTGTAAGTTAGTGAATCCACTGAACACCACAAAAGTGCCATTGCACTGACTCCTATCGATCAAAGTCCCATTTCAGAGAAATGGAATGGACCACATCAGGCTATATGATTGCTCATAATGAGGATACCACTTTGTATTTGTCTTTGTGGATTATGCACCCAATACCTGATAGCAGTGCTGCTCCAGTGCTGCTTGAATGTCATTTAAAGTTGTGCCTTTCGTGGCCGTGAGTTTTTATACAACAGTGTTCTACGGTGTTTCTTATTCATTAAATCCTTTTACACTCCCTCGTCTACCTATTTGGAAGCCATTTTTTTACGTCACATGGGTGTGAGATTGTACCATTTTTAAAGACGTGATATAGTGAAACCCCAGGACATTGTATTACAATTCCAACACTTATATTTTTAATTCATCTGTTATAGACAATGACACATTCTTATTTAAGCTAACTGCAGAACTAAGAGTCTAGGAGTTGAGCCAGATAATAACATATTATGGTGTGAAGGAATGTCAATATCTTGTAAACCCTAAATTCCTTCTAAAATTGTTAAAAATCTGTGCAGAATGCAAATTGCCTATTAATTATCACCGATCAAAATGCTTTAAGATTAACAAATTTAAAAAATGAGTCAGTTTCTCTGCCAGCATTCAGTAGTGCAGATCAATAAGTAGGGTCAATCTCTTAGAATTGGCCTAATGCCCTAGGTGTAAGGGATTATGACAAGGTACTCTCCCACTGTTTACCGCTTTTTATGCAGGAACATAGCTGTATTAGTGTGCATCACCAATCATTTCTACATGCAGGGTCTCACAGATTAAAGCCTATAAGTCTGTTTTTTCAGGTGACAATTCAATTATTCTCACTGACTGTAAACAGAGATGATTTGAGGCTCATGCACACTCATAAGTGAAAGTGTCAAGTATGTTAATGACAACACAATAAGCAGGTAAATGAAACACCAGAAAAAAGGAAAAATATGTGACTCCATTGGCAGGGCCTGCACTGCCAATTTGAAAGGAGTCTGTATAATATGGGACTTGATAGTGTTCATTCACACCCTTTCCTGTCATGTACTCCTTCTTCCAGTTCAAATTGAGGGATTATGGGAAGGAAGTGCTTTGATTGTACACAATGGGTATCTATCTTTTGTTGACTCAAGGGATTAGAGAAAATCCCTGACAAAACCAAATACAAAGATTGAAAGTGCTATCTATTGGGGGGGAGGGGGGGGGGTTAGTATCAAGGATGTGATATGAGTAAAATGTCAATTTGAGATATTTAGTTTTATAAATAAAAATAACTAAACTTAAAATAACATGTAATAACTATAATATTTACATCAATGATTACTGTATATAGACAGGAAAATTCAAAATTTTTGCATGAAAAAAGGTCATTTTGAATTTAAATTTCCAAAAACCAACATAGATCACAGTTAATGATTTTTACATCCTTAGTTGAAGAACATAATATTGTATGTTCGCTTTAAAGCTCTGTAATGGTCCTAAATGGTGTAAAACCTATATACAACATCTATCTATAACCGTAGAGAAAATAAAAATTTGTTGCTCAGAACTGCTCAGAAATGTTTGCCAGCTTTTGAATATTTGTTTTGGAAATAGTCGGGTTTTAGACATTTTCACGTTATTAATTTCATTTTTGTCATCTTTTGGAAGACACACCGGATTAAGCACTTCAACCACTCATTCATCTTTCCTGATTTCTCTCTCTCTCTCTATTTACCCCTTCACAACCCAGTCAAGGAAAAGGTAAATAGTAATACTTAGATCCAGTTGTTTCCTATTATTCATCTCATGTTCTCATTAAAACACAAAGAGTGGCTTTTTTTGTTCCTCTTTTAGGCTTAGGTTACTATTTTTTTCAAACAGTGACCCAAGGCCTGCATTGTCAAGCCCCCTTATCCCCAATGAATTATTAGGTCTTGTAAACAGGGCTGTGATCCATTTTCTGCAGAGGACTGAGCTGTAAAGTAAGTTGAAATGAGGGGGTGTGCAGGGGATTTGCAGTGGATTTACACATATACAGTTTCAGTTAAGTTCCTCAAGGTCAACCCAGAAGACCTTCACCCACCAGTGTTTTAAAAAGGGTTTTAGCCGCCCAACCTCAGAGCAGATCCTACTGCACTGAATGGCCCAAGAAGGGGGAAACCCAAAACATCAAACATAGCCTCTAATTTAAATTCCTTCATGCAGGCCTTGGGATTACACTTAATGAATCAGGAAGCATGGGGAGACAACTGACCACTCTGCTGTCCACTGAGAGTGAGGTCTGCATGTGGATGTCTGCTGCTCTATTAACCACCTCAGACACTTTCAGGCATAAATAATGACATAAGCAAAAATCATCAGCAATAGAGTTTTCACAGGTTTGCAATATAAAGAGGAGTCTAAATAACCTATGAAGACAAGCATAAGAATAGATGTCAAAGATTCATCTTTATATTGGAAAGTGAGAACTGTCCCCATAAGATCAGTCCAAGCATAGTTCTGTCTCAGATATATTTGAAGGTTTAGTAGACTAACACACAAATAACACAAGAGGAAATGAAGAGTAGGATTTTTGCTGGCTAGGCGAGCACAAAAATGCTATTCTGTTACTGTTACACAGTAACAGTCTTTTGCCAGGGAGTTTTGGCAACATGGCACTTCCCAGGAGCTGAGGGCTCAGCCCACTCTCACTTTGCCACATTAGATGCCAAAGGCTGACCACACACACACACACATACACATACACACACACACACACACACACACACACAAAGGCACACAGATACACAGAAGTCAACTTACTTATCTGAACATGCTCATCTCCTGAGTTTGACAACACTGAGCCTTTTTTGTCAAAATTTACTTTCTCTGTGCTGTTTTCTTTTGCTGTTGTTTCTTTCCACTCTTTCTCTATGGATGTCATCTCTATACGGGAAACTATCAACCACATCTTGACTGTTTGGCGGCAAACAGAATAGAGAAAGGGGGTTGAGGGGTATGAGAAAAAGAGCAACACTCTAAAAGAATCATCTCACTTTCATTATCTCTGCATGGCACTCTTTCTTGTATTCTGGCTCTAGCTCTCTCTTTTCAATTTCTCTTTTCCTGGTTTTATTACTAAGGCTTTACAAATTTAAATTAAGCATGCAAATAAATCTGTGAAAAACATTTTTCAAAAATGCCAAAATTTGCCCAAAGTTTTTAAACTCATCCATGCTTTTTCCATGTTTCTAGCATTTTCTCTCTTTTTTATAGCATGCTCTAACATTATTACTAACATTATATGACAGCATGTCCATGACCATTGCAAACGAAAATAATTATTAGAGCTGACCCTTGATGCAGACACCGTTTTTATTCTGGCTTCATACATATCCTGCAGCAATCATCTCTCCTCTCTTGGCACTCTATCAAATGCTTTTTCTAGATCTATAAAAACACAGTGCAGCTTCTTCTGGCCTTCCCTATAATTTTTCATCTGTACTGTTTATAAAAATATTGCATCAGTGGTGGTTTTTGCTGGTACCATAGTTACTACAACAAATACAATTCACAACCATCTTCTCACTTCCTAAGAAGTTGTTAAATTGTCTAAATACTCCACTGCCATCTCTGCTTAATATTTCCAAGCCTCTACTGGTGTTTCATCTGGGAAAACAGCCTATCCATGAGGAACATGGTGTACTCCATAAAGATTACCCAGCAGTAGTGAAATGAGCATTTATATTGGCAACCACTGGATTACTCAGATTGGAGTATACTAATTTTATATATATCAATATATCTTCTTGGCGGCACGGTGGCTTAGTGGTTAGCACGTTCGCCTCTCAGCGCTAGGGATTCCCGGTTCGAATCCCCATCTGGGTGGAGTTTCCATGTTCTCCCCGTGTCTGCGTGGGTTTCCTCCGGGTTCTCCGGTTTCCTCCCACAGTCCAAAAACATGGAACAAGTTAATTGAATTCTCAAAATTGCCCGCTATAGAGTGTGTCTGTG